>JABVZY010000051.1:1226110-1257549 GCA_020883555.1 Drosophila nannoptera | reverse complement strand
CGGCAGCGTGGGCCACCTGGCTGACTCTCTTGCTGCCTGGCTGCGTTAGCTGACAGCGTCACACTTGGCGGCATTTTGCATTTCCTGGAGCCGGAGCCGGAGCCGGAGCTGGGCTGCAATTACATCACGATGACAATTAACGTACCGCAGACTGCGCCAGCCACAAGATCATCTGCATCAGCCGGTCAATAAGGCCGCGTCGAGCCCAGGGAGGCTAAGCGCATCAGTTTAAGCCCAATCAACATAAATGTTCTGCACACGTTTATTAATCTCCCTCGCTCGCTCTCTCTCTCTCTCCCTCTCGCTCTCTGCCTGTCTTTCGTTTAGCGCACGGAGGAGCGGTCCATCCAACTGGCGGTGCGTGTGCACAAGACTCTTGAACTGGCCGATGATAAATTTTACGTGATTACCTGTGGCAAATCGGGCTACTCGCGGTAAGTTTCGGCCACCTCGGCCTGGCGGCCGTCTGGCCAGCTCGGCTCTCGGCTGCCGGTACAGCCTGTTTGCTGCGTTGCCAAATCGGGCTCACATGTTACACGTATACGTACTGCACACAGTTGTTAGCTGTCGAAAAGGTTGTTTGATTAGTCTTCCATATGCTCGCTCCATCTACATCCCAGAAGTAGAACTCGAGGCCCCGAAACTCTTTTCGCCTTTTCGCCCTGTTCTCTTCACGTGAGCGGCATTCATCAATTAACTGTAAATTACTTATGGCGGCAGCCTCTAGAGATCTCAATCTGTAATTGCCGAAACAATTTCTGGCCATTGCCTTATTTGCATGGAGCCAATGACTTGGCCGTCGCTCCATAATGCGCAAGTTCGTTGCCTAAGTCTTTTGTTCGCAGTGAGCGAGCAGAGAATCAATTCATAAATTCGCCAAATTGTTGCGCTCTATTAACACGGCATGAAAGAGGAAATTGAAGTTGAAAGAGCCAACAACTGAACGAGCAGGTATACAGTATATGGCATAAAGCGCACCTGTCTATAACGTAATGTCCCGCAAATGTTTCGTAATGCGGCCGGCCCGCGTGCCGGAATTGCATGCGAGCTGGTGCGGCTGGCCGGACTTTTAATTGAAAATGCAGTAACATCTACTTCCGTCCGGGCTTTGCAGCGATGACAATGCCCACGTGGTCCTCAAGTTTCTGGAGAACGATCACCGGGTGCGCGAAACGGTCTACGGCCACAAGTATAAGATACGCGCCGAGTTCTCCAAGCCGAACGGTGAGTGAGCGGCCCACACCCGCCCAGCTAGAGCATGCCCTAATCGATCGAGGCAACCTTCCATCCACAGATACCTATGGCCTGCGCGTGGGCAACTGCTTTGCCTTCGACAAGAAGAACATCACCCTCGAGCTGACCGACGATCGCGGGTGAGTACAGCGCCTGGTCTTTAATTAGCCCCCCATCGGCTAACGGTCGGCTTCATGCTTCACAGCTGCCCCTACGATCCCAATCTGATGAGTCGCTTCGTGCCCACCATCGACGGCCGGGCGGCTGAGGCTACACTCGACTCCATGTTTAAGTTTCCCGAGGGTAGGTGATCGCACCGAATGGAATCTGGCGGCAGGCGTTACTGAAATTCCGAAAATACTTTTCCACAGGATCCGAGGTTCATCTGCAATGTGACGTCATCCAGTGCTATGGACGCTGCGTGGAGATCGATGACTGCAGCCAGGTGGCGCTGGCCGGTTTCACAAAGGGCGGCCCCAATGGTCCACGCAAGTTCGGCCCCAACGAGGAGGGATCCAGCATTGCGGGTACAACAGTTTTCGTCCTGGATCCTGCCGAAGCGCGACGTAAGAAGCTCTCAAATGAAATTCGCATTGAGGGAAAATAAACATTCGTATTTACAGTTATTTCGCCGAGCTGCGAAGAGGGCGTTCGGCCGGGCTGGCTGCTATGGCTGGCCATAACTCTGGGCGTGCTCTTCCTGATAATGCTGCTCATGAACATCTTCCTCTGCACTGCCATGAGCTGCAGCTGCGCCAACACAGAGGTAATTCCGCACTCAATTCCAATTTCAATATATCCAACACTAACACTCCAATGGGTGCTCCGCGCAGATCATCGAGAAGGAGCCCTCCATCATCGAGGAGTACGATCCGTACCGCAGCTGGCATGGCAGTCAGTACGGCTCCCGTTACTCGCTGCACGGCCGGGATGCGCACAAAGGCTACACAAGCGGCGGCTCGACGATACACTCAAATAGGTCTGATAGATATTAAGCCGATCTACACACACACACACACACGTACACAAGCTCTACCCCCACACTTGATATGCAACTGCTCTGCTCTGACAATATTTCTCTGGTAGCCAAACACACACACACACACACACAAAGAGATCTATACATAAAGCATGCCTGAAAAGCCTCGTATCGTATCTATGTATCGTAATTTGTTGTACTCGTATCCACTATTGACTCTACTGATGTACCCGCCCTGCTGGACACGCCCAACATCTGCAAGAAAGAGAGCACAAGCGAGAAGAAGAAGAAGAAGACATTTTATATTTTCATAGATCTTATGCCGTGCCTTGTATTGCAACTGTATTTAACGCATTTGTTTCGAATATTGACTAACCCGCAGAACATAGATCTAAGCCTAACCCAACCTAACTTAGTCTAACCTATCTGGACTTTACAAACTAATAGATCTAGTACAACTTGCTCTGGACAATCCCCGCAGACACTAACCGTTCACTCCAAGAGTTGCTAACCAATCTGTACAGTTCTCTATTGAAGCATATAAATATTTACCTATTGATTTTGCATTGCACTCAAACAACTTATCAACGTACTACTTCGAAGGTCTATACCAATTGATAACGATTATGCAATTGTACATTCACGACCCGGCTCTAGACATTCATCCATGTTGCATGGACAGCGTGCACATCGAGGACCGCCCAGTAATATATAAAGTATGTCAAATCTAAGCACTTAAGTCAGAATGTTTAACATAGTCTAGTTACGTATTACGTCCACCTCCCGTAAGTCACAAATGTACATAACTCGAAAAAGTCTATTGAATCTTTTCCAAATTCTTCAAAAGGAATTAGACGAAAAAGTCGCTGTAAAATACTAAAAGAAGCAAGAAATGAGAGACGAACTTAAATATTAAAATTTCCTTTAAAAATCCTAATATTTAGACAACAACTAAACGTAAGTCATTAGTCTTTGTTAAGATCGATCGAATGTCTGCGAGTATTAGTGAAATAATTTATCCACATGTAAAAAATGAATATCACAAGAAAAGATCACTAATCCGGAATGAAAAATTTTACGAGTAGTCTCAAGGTCATTCGACAGCTTGGGAATGCGTTCAACGTGGACCTAAAACTGTAATTAAATTTAATTAAAACGTTATTTTAATGTGAAGAACAATAAATGTATTCAAAGACATAATAAAATAACAATTATTAAAACATTCCCAGGTGCTGTATTGATCAATAGAGGAATATTTTATATTTCTCTGAAGTGGATCAAATTTTAAATATCCCCTAATTTAATGAATTCATAATGTAACTTCAAAGATTGCTTTAATTTCTATTGCCGAGATTAATATGAGCATCCCTAAAAGTATGCAATATTTTTTACAAAGCACTTCAATAAAATTCTGATAGTTGCCACAACGTATGCTTCTTCTTATATGTATTTCGACAGGTAATTGTCTTTTGGTAGCATCTTTTATTGCATTTTTAGTACATTACCCTAGTACGCTGTGTAACTGCGTAAAACGATTTTGATTTCCGGAGTAGCCGTATTGTTGTTGCTTACATATTGCAGAAATCGAATAATTCACACGAATATAAAGTCAAGCACTTTGTAAATCAGAGCACAATATCAACATGAAGCAAATGCTCTACTGGGCCCACTGGGAACAGTGCCGAATCCTGCCCTGTGCGCCGCTTATCGCCATTCCGCGCTCACAACCAGTTACGCGCTCTCTTACTCTCTCTCTCTGTCTCTCTCGGTCGTGCACTAAAATTGGCACGGACGTGGATTTGAGGTTTCGCCACAGCTGCCAGCTGCCAGCCCGTCGTGCCGGCAAAGTGTTCTCAGTTCTGTTGGTATTTTCGCACTCTAGCTTCAGTCTGATTCCGTCGGTCGTTGAGCGTGGATGTGCCGACTGAGTGCGAGAACGGGTGAACGGGGCACAGAGCGCGATTTATTTGAATGGTTCGCACGACAGGCATGGCCACAGCTACAGTTACGTTTTCGTTGGTGGCCGCGTGCGTGTGTGGGTGAAGAATAACTACGGCAGCGACGACGTAAAATAGTGAAGTAAAGAAGCAGACCAAAACACAACAATAACATCGCCAGCACCAGCAAACACCAGTGCCAGCGTCAGTGTCAGCGTCTTCTGTGTGTGTGTGATTTTTCTCTTTTTGGTGAATTCGAGGTGGAGTTGCTGCTGCTGCAGACGCGAAGCGTATACCTGGGTTAGTGGCTGTGTTCACGTGCTTGGTACGTTTAAATCCGTGCTCAGGCGTCCATTGTAAGTGGCCATGGCGCGATATAATAACAGTGTAAACAACGCGTCTAATACCGACCTAGACCGCGTGACTACCCTTTCAGTTCCGGTTGCTGCCCATTGCACTTCGAATCGATTCGAAATAGCTAAAAACGAATTGCCAGCATTCACAACAAATATAAACTCCCCACAGTCGGCTTTGGCGCCTGTCTGAGCGCCTGTCCGTCCACCAGGCCCATTGTGAGTCATCGCAGAGTCCGCGGTGGTCAATGTGCAATCTCTGTGCAATGTGGAATCACTCCAACACAGAGACGCTTATTTTTAACCCTCGACGCTCTCAACAATTGTGTCGCATGCAAATTCAGGCGGCGTATTCGCAATAACATTTGAAAAGTGCCATGTTTGAGAATGGAAATAGAATATATTCAGATGCTACTCAGGTCCGCTCAGTGCTCATCACGTTCATCAAAATCAAATGCCAATAAAATGTCATAAACTTATTTAAATGCCTCTGCCCATATAATCCATGTACTGGGGTGCTTCACGTGTGTGCGCGTGTGTTGATCGAGTGTGTGTGTAGTTGTAAATGCAAATGCACATATACATAGTATACTGCATAGTATATTTAGACACCCGCCGATCTGGCAGCAGTTGCTGAAATTTTGCTTTCATGTCATTAACCTCGGCGATTCGACTTCAATCTTCGTCCATTCGCGGAGTGAATAGAAACTACTCACTTATTCAAATGATAGCGCTTCTCACGTGACTGACTTGCTTTAATAATTAAATTATATGTGTCATTGCGACGTGTCGTCTTGTTGCATAAGCCAGAGTGGAATTATCGAGAGTAGAATCCACTTGCCTCACAGTGGTGCCACTCGTAAGCCAGTGGGTAAACATCGCAATGAGGTCAGTTGCACTTCGCGTACTGTCGGGGATAACAGAAGAGGTCTTTGTAACGCCTCGATAAGCTGCATTCATTCAGAGGCCCAGAACACACTTACATAATGTGCAGTTCAATGCTGCAACAAATGCCACACGCCCAAATCAATTAAATAAGTGAAATCTATTTTGAAATGAACACCTAAAGATGCAGTATGAATATCCAACCTCCCTCCAAGACACATATTGAGACAATTCTTTCCTCCGCGTAGCATCTGCAATACATCCTTCTTAATATATAGGTTATAGAGGAGTTACTCTTATCTGTATTTCTCGCCATTTCGCCCTTGCTTGTAATCCGGGCTGGCGATTCTTCCTCTCCTCTTTGTTCTCTTTGTTCCACTCGCCCCGGAGGGCAGAAACAAAGCCCAATGAGTCAGTGGGCTTATCAAACATGATTGCATGCGTTTACATACACAGAAAACTCTCCCGCTTAGCATATGTGTTGCGAGCGTAATGCTCCAAATACCCACCAAGTCGCAGTTAGTTGATCGGGCTGCCGAATCCAGTTAAGCACCTATCAAATATATTACCTCAGATTCCGATTTCGGGTGATTTACGAGCTCGATGGGCAAATAAATGAAATACCGCGAATTTGTTGGCATTGGTACTCAGAGTTCTGCCAATTTTTGCGTGTGGATCCGATTCCGACTGCCGCGGCAAGCTATGGAATGATGTCATGGAGCAGACCCACAAGCCAGGCTTACACTCACACTCACATTCAGTCAAACACACCACGACGGAACCGTTTAATTTTTTTTCTTTTCAAGTCTAAATTCAGTTCGTGTTGTGTGTGTTCATGTGTGTGTATGTGTGTGTGTGTGTTGATCGTTAGCTCACCGGTTCGCAGAATTCTCTTCCATACGGAAATTCATCTACGTAGTGTTCATTGAACATTGACTTTTCCCCGTCAAAATGAGAGACATGAGCTCATCTTTTTTCTATCGTGTCAAGCTAGACGTCGATTCTTCAACTGCTCATAGGTCACATCAAATACCACAAGCAAGTGAACAAGCAGAGTAAAGAACGACCAAGGCATACCCCGCAATCATGCAGGCAAATTTAATAGGGTATTCCCTTGAGCTGACCCTCGGCGACGCCTCCAGCTGGCAGTATCAATGGCAGCGCCCACACGCGATCTGTCAGCTTCCCATGGAGGCAGCGACACTGTTCGGCTGAGCGGGCTGTGGGGGGCGCTCCACAATTTGTCTGATTGCTGCAATTAATTTAAGCAGCTCGTCGAGTTGCATTCTGAAATGTTGAATCGAGGCAGTGCATGCGGCTCGAATGAATTCCGCTTTTAATGTCGCATGTTCAATTGCCTGTTAGTTAGAAATATCGATTTTAGAAATTCAAATGCATTATTGCTGCAACTGTTGCCATGGCTAATCGGGAGTATTTCCTTCCATATCTCCCTCTCTCTCTCTCGCACTCTCTCGCCGCCTCGCAGAAGACAACAGCAAAATATGTACTTAACAAAATCGCAACGCGTGATTAAGAAAATTAGCAGATATCAAGAATAAAGAATAAAGCCATCATCAAACAAGGCAATCTCAACTGGAATAGGAAGATATAGCAAGACAGACGGCAGGAGCCCGCAACTATGACAATAACTTACACAGGCGAGGTGGCCACCTGCCGTGGCTTCGGCTGCTTCCTCAAGCTGCTGCTCAGGTAAGTCCGAGGCATGCGCCATATTTGTGAACTCGTATATAAGTCTATAAATACATGATGACTGACCATTGCCGGAATGGTTCGGATCGATTGGATCGGTTAGTAATAACAATCAAATCATAAAAACTCAATTTGGCTTTTCATTTTTCCCGACCGCCCCGCGAGTCGATTGCTCCACCATTACACAAATCTATATACGGAATGGGAAGGAATAAAATGATAATCAGAGGGACGTCTGTCCAGAGAACTTCGCACTTCTCCATGCACCGGGGCATATGAAAAGTGTTGTTGACTTTCAAATTACAGTGCTAAGTGCATATATATATATCTCAGCCGCGGGCGGCTAGTCGAGTGCTAATTAAAGAACTGGCACAGATTTCCAGAGTGCGTCAATCGAGCTGGTGATAGTCGTCCGTCATCGCACAATTGCAACTAATGCAAATAATAGAACCATCCATGCCTTTCCCCCGCAACCCCCCCACCCACGCAGCACTCCAGTCGTGTGTGTGTTATCAGAGCCGTAGTTGACATCTGTCATGCGTGTAATTTGAATCATAATTTAACAATTGGTAGCCCGATTCCTGTCGATATCTGCGGCCCACCGCATCTACGAGTGGGCGGGGCAGTCATCCGCTGATACTGTCAGCAGGCAATCAAACCAATCAGATAATCTATAATTAATCTATAGATTTGTTAATTAAACACTTGTCTTCTCCTCGACTCACAAAACGCGAATCTGCGCGTATGAAAATTATATATATTTAAAATTATCGGACGAACCTTGGAATCTGTCTGTAGTAAGGCTGATAAAAGTCAAATTGTGTTTTTTATTTTCGGATGATAAATGATAATGTTTTTGTTTGCGTTTTTTTTTTTTTTTTATCACGAAGACTTTCGATAAGATTTCCGCCTTTAATGGGTGGTTCTCCGTTTGCCAAGCAAGTCGGGAATATTTTCCATTTTATAGAGTATACGCCATAGAGTATTTATACACCTGCTTCGGTGACGTTTCCCAGCAACAGACTGACGTTATCACATAGCAGGGCGATGACGTACCCGGCCATAGGCACATTGGTAAACATTCCCCAGACACTGTGCCGCACATGGGCGAGACGTTCCGCTTTCTGCGAGTCGAAGGAAGAGCCATCAACTACTATATTCGATTGCCTCTGATATTCCGATGATATCTAATATCTATGTGACTCCCGATCCCGTTGCAGATGGCGAGGCAGCATTTACAAATTGGTCTGGCTGGATCTACTGGCCTTTCTGACCTTATACTACCTGCTGAACCTGGTCTACCGCTTCGCGCTCAACGAAGCCCAGAAGGAGTAAGTACAGATAGATCTCGTTCCGTCAGTTGCTAATGCTCCGTTATTTTCTTTGCAAAGGACCTTCGAAGCGATCGTGGCGTATTGCAACAGTTACCGTGATCTCATACCGCTGTCCTTTGTGCTCGGCTTCTATGTGTCCATCGTGATGACCCGATGGTGGAACCAGTACACCTCCATACCCTGGCCGGACCCCATAGCTGTGTTCGTCAGCTCCAATGTGCATGGCCAGGACGAGCGTGGCCGAGTCATGCGCCGCACGATCATGCGCTACGTCTGCCTGTGCCTCACCATGGTCCTGGCGAATGTGTCGCCGCGCGTCAAGAAGCGCTTCCCCGGCCTGAACAACCTGGTCGAGGCGGGACTGCTCAACGAAAACGAGCGCACGATCATCGAAACCATGAACAAAGCGTTCCCGCGACCCTCCAAGCACTGGCTGCCCATCGTCTGGGCGGCCAGCATCATAACCCGGGCCAGGAAAGAGGTGCGCGAAGGAGACTCCACTTGGCCAGCTCAATCACTCACCTATTGCCATTGCTCGTCTTTAGGGTCGCATAAGGGACGACTTTGCCGTGAAGACCATCATCGACGAGCTGAACAAGTTCCGCGGTCAGTGCGGCCTGCTGATCAGCTACGACACGATCAGCGTGCCCCTGGTCTACACGCAGGTAGTCACCCTGGCCGTCTACTCGTACTTTCTCACCTGCTGCATGGGTCAGCAGTGGACAGATGGCAAGGTCGTGGGCTCTAGTAGCTACCTGAACAAAGTGGATTTGTATTTCCCAGTGTTCACGACGCTTCAGTTCTTCTTCTACATGGGCTGGCTGAAGGTGGCCGAGTCGCTGATCAACCCGTTCGGCGAGGACGACGACGATTTCGAGGTAGGTCCGTGGCCCAATGAGCTGAGGCACATGATACGAGTCTGTCCCGCAGGTCAACTGGATGGTGGATCGCAATTTGCAAGTGTCCTACTTGATAGTAGACGAAATGCACCACGATCATCCGGAGCTGCTCAAGGACCAGTACTGGGACGAGGTGTTCCCCAATGAACTGCCATACACCATCGCAGCGGAGCGGTTCCGCGAGAACCATCCCGAGCCTTCGACGGCCAAAATCGATGTGCCCAAGAACGCGGCTATGCCCTCGGGAATGTCCTCTGTGCGCATCGATGAAATGGTTGGTAATACCGCAGGCAACGCCTCTGGGCCGAAGCCGCCTGCCGCTGAGCCGCCGCAAGGCGCAAACATGCAATCAGTTACTTATGACCTTTCCAAGGCCGCGCCAGACGAGGAGGTTAGAATCAAAACGTTGGCAGCATTCGCTATCGATTCCAAGTATTGGCACATTCTAATCGGCTTTCCTAACTAGAAATACCTTCATAAAAAAAAACACATGTACATATGGCGGAAAAATCTAACTAAGACGTATTTTCCAACATTCTGATCTTAACCGCGATCTGTTACACATAAATTCCAGATCCTCCATTGGCATTCCGAATCACTGCGGTGTTTGGTAGTTATAACTAAGTATAAACCTATGATTAAGGGGGCGATCTGATAAGGCGGATACTCGGGCTGCATCTGAACATTGAGGCTATGCCGCTCACCCACTCCGTTCAGATGCGAGTCCAGCGTGCGCCGTATCAGCTGCCCGTACAGCTGTCTAATGTGGTGTTTGTGGTATCCCTAGCTATAAGTCTGCATACTAACTTTTGATTCTAACCACGATCTATTCGCCTACAGCCTCTAACTGCACCTCGCAATGCACGGCTTTCAGTCGCTTCAACGCACCCGACCAAGACGGTTACAAGTAACCTATGCACCCTCTATGAATCCCCGCCAAGAGCAGACTCGACTAACGTATACTCTCTACTCTTTGCGTTTGTCCCTCTCAGGCCGACGACGCCAGCGGCATACACTTCTCTGCGGGCAATGGCAAGTCGCGGGTGGGACTGGGATCCTCGCCGAGTTTGGTTAGTGTGTCCGGTACTTTGTCCCGTGTGAATACGGTGGCATCGGCCCTTAAGCGGCTGCTCAGTCGGGACGACAGCCGGCCCAATTCCGCCACGCCCAGCGACGACCCGGGCAAGTATCGCTTCCCGAACAGCGCCAGCACAGCCAGCTTGACGGCCACCAACGTTGGCCCGGCTACCGTAAAGCCGGCGGGCAGCATGCGCATCACGCAACAGGTCATCGAGGAGGTGGACGAACAGGCCACGATCACATCGATGCGGCCTAGCGAGCCCCGCCCCAATGTGAAGGAGATCTTTACGCAGCCTGGCGCAGGCCAGCCACTGCAGCCGCCGCCGCCGGCGTCGAATGATCCAGGGCAGAACTCAGCGCGCTCCCAGCCAATGGATATACCCAAGCGCTCGTCACAGTACGAGCGCGCCCACTCGCAGTATGAGCCGACGCCGTCGCT
Organism: Drosophila nannoptera; assembly: GCA_020883555.1. NCBI lineage: Eukaryota > Metazoa > Arthropoda > Insecta > Diptera > Drosophilidae > Drosophila > Drosophila nannoptera. The sequence continues at coordinate 1,246,700 of JABVZY010000051.1, read as the reverse complement.
CTTTCCGCCCGGCGGCGTGGACGCTCTGCTGAGCACCTCGGCACCCGCCGGGGACACCCCCTCGCTGCTGTCCGCTGCGACTGCCCCCAGCTCGCCGGTGGGCGAGAGCAGCAAATCGCTGTTCGAACAGAACAGGGCCAGCCGGGAAACGGGTAAGTAGTTGAGCCTTGCTGGCAGCCAGTGCCTTCACTCTCCTGCTTATGATATTCACCATCTAACATTGATCTTCATCCGTACCATCCGTATCATCTGCCATACTCAAAGCGTTCGAGAGACCCGATGCTCCGCCCATATTCCGGTGGTTCGTGACGCCCGGTAAAGTTACAGCGTTTCTCAGCTTGCTCCTCGTACTTAGCTACCATTTGCTCCAATCGTTGTTGTCGATGTCCGTTTTAGTATTTCCTTAGAGTTTCCTTAATCCCGTTTGTTTGAGTTAGTCGTTGACTTGTTTATTGATTACTAACCAGAGCTTGGCACAATTGAATTTGTAGTTTGATTTGGTTTGTTTTGCATCCAAGTAGGTTATAGACTTCCGAGCCGGCCGTGCTCCCTATACTTATGTTAGACTTTGCCAAGCCGTAATCCCTAATGCGTTTGCACGAATTTCCTAAAATCTCATTGAAGCACTCTGATGTATAAAAAGGATAGCAACTAATCCGACACTTTCTTTCAGTCGAAAATCTCGACGTTAAGGCATCGAACGATGTGTTGGCCAACACGGCCGCTGAGAACGTCCAAGATGATGGCGACGACTTTGAGAAACTCCGGGCTGCGCGCGAGAAGGAGAAGCTGATGCGCCAGCAGATAAACTTAGCTCGGACCATTAGCACCGCGCCAGGCGTGGACTCTTCCGGGGTGCCCGTCGTGGTGCCAGTCGTTCCTGTGGCCGTGCCTATCCCGGCAGCGACAGCCACTGTGCCACAATCGAATCCCGCTGCTGCTGCCACCAGCTCCGATTCGCCACCGGGCGCCGACCCAGTGATCAACTCAACCACCAAGTCGGAGGACGCCACGACTGGAAGTTGAGCCACCAATGTAAGCCTCCCAGCTAACTTCAAATTAAAACCTTAGCCACTGAACTTAATGTCTTAACAGGCAGAACCACAGTATAACAAAAAATGAAACTGTAACTTGAAGCAGTTCAGGACCTAAGGACATTATGCTCAGCCGAAGTTAAGCGATATTGGACTCATTTGGCGCTGTTAACCTTAGTATCGTTACGTTAAGTCAAAAGTGATTTGAATCTATGCTAATAATATAAGTTTTCCATTTTCTGAATGGCCAAATAATCGAGTTTTACTTCCAAGTTGACATGCCAACTCAAATGCACCGGTCATAGAGATCCTCCATCACGGGGGATGATCACTCTATACGGGACAGCTTGAACGTAATTCGGGTTCGGTTACAGCGTTGAGTTCCTTTGATATGCAATAAATCAGGAATATCGATGTTGGGTTTTACATTGAATTTTACTTACTGAAGAGTAGATGAATGTAACATCTCTCATATCAGCTCAGGGAAATACATAAAACACATGATACAAATTATATGTCTAATGATATTTAAAATAGTTTTAGATACTAGGTCAATACGTCTAATACAAATTAACGTAAACGCCAAAAGACGTTAGGGAAACATGATCAAAATTGTCGGGCTGGTATTGAGAATGGGGGATTTTGCATTGCCTCATAGATTCCGTGCTTTCAGCACCGTCTAATAGCGTGCCACTGGCCCACCGTAGCGATCCTGTCCTGGACGACTGCCACCATAAATTCCACCAGTTCCGCTATTGCCCTGATAGCCGCTAGAACGATCGTTGTAACTGCGGTCGAAGCGACTCTGGGCCTGCATTGGGCGCCAGTTGTCATCGATGGTTGCTGATTTCTGCCACGAGTTATTTCCATGCATGTTCGATGACATTCCATTGTTGCTATAGGACTTCATTGGTCCACCGCCGCCAAGATGTGCACTGCCACTGCCTGCACCAGATTGTGCCCATATGTTGACATTGTTCGAGTTGCTCCCATATCCGCTGGTTGTCCCACTACTGCTCGAGTTGTCATAGCGCTTATTGCTACTAAAAAAGGAGCTTTAATGAACAATTGTTTAAGAAACAGTTTGGCGAGTGCTTACTGTGATATATCATCCACTCCTCCTCTTCTATAATTGGAGGTGTTGCTACGATCGGAATCATTGTAGCGACCGCCTCCGCCACCGCTGGTGCCACCACTAGTGTTGACAGTGTTGTTCTTGTGCACATATGATCCCGCACCTCCACCTGCATTGCTCTTGTGTACATATGAGCTGCTTGATCCACCAGTGCCAACGCCACCGGAGGTAACTGGTAAATGACGAACCTCTACCTCCCGTTTGTAATCATCACGTTTGCTAGTTGAAGATGAAGAGTAATCGTGCTTAGAACTTGATCCATAATCGTTGCCAGAACGCTTGCTAGGCACGGAAGAGTAGTCGTCGATGGCGCCACGTTTTGTGCCAGTGGAACTACCATAGTCACTGCGCTTATTTGAGTAGTCTGCGCGCTTCGAGCTTGAATAGTCTTCAAGTCCGCGTTTTGAGCCTGATGAACTGCCATAATCATCATGTTTCTTGTCGTAAGAGCTCGTGCTGCCAAAAAGAATTATATATTTCTAAATCATTCGAATGCAAACCACCTGAAACACTTACTTGCGCGAGCTCACCAACGAGGCATCGAAACGCGGTGGCGGCGGAGCATCAAAGACCGCCGAGCGCTTACGGTCAGAGACATCAGAGTAGCGATCGTCACTGCGTTTGCTTAGTGAACGCTTAACAGGATCATCACGCGACTCCATAATCCTGGTGTGGCAAGTGAGGAGAGATAAAAAGAGCAAGGTTTGTTACATTAGTACTATTTTAAGCATAAACTAACGGTAAGGTACATATAAGTAAAAAAAAGTTTAGGCTAATATGCAGTTCGTTTGCAATTGCACAAACATACATAAATGCAAAAGCATTTGCCTAGACTGCCCGGCTGAGTAGTTTTTTTGGGTTGAAGAGACAACGTAGCGGCTGAAACATAACACGCTTAACTTAATTAAACAGGGCCAAATGCCTTTTGAGAATATGTAAAAATAAATATGGTGTTGTTGTTTTTAGCGTTGTTTGTGCAACGCTTTTACGTTTATCATACTTCATCTGTTGACGCTTCAATTCGAGGCGCTCCAGCTCGATTTTTTCGCGCTCCAGTTTCTGACGCTCCCGCTCCAAGCGCAGCAGTTCGGCCTTCTCACGCTCGAGGCGCTCTCGCTCGATGGCCAGCTTGCGTCGCTCTTCTGCCAGACGTTCTTCCTCAATGCGCTGGCGTTCGCGTGCCTCACGACGACGTCGTTCCTCTTCGCGCAACTCTCGTTCCCGCTCACGTAAGCGTTGGCGCTCCCGCTCCTCACGAATCTTCTGATAAGATAGCATCTCACGTTGTCGTCGCTCACGGTCACGCTGGCGTTGCTGTATCTCCCGATCGTCTCTCGGCTGGCGCACCGACCGACGATCATAAGACCCGTCACGATGGTGTGACCTATGACCAGTGCTGGAGCGATGATCACGGTCATGACGCTTTTCACTGCCCGTCGAAGACTTATCCTTTTCGTCACGCGTTGTTTTGATAATACGATCCTTGTCTTTACCCTCGCGCTTGTTGCTGGATTCACCGCCTTCATTTTTGCCTTCCCCATTGTTGTCCCCGCCCTTTTTGTCATCGACACCATTGCCTTTGCTGCCAGACTTCTTATCGTCGTCCTTCTTCTTTGATTCATTGCTAGCCTTGCCGATCGACTTGCTGTTGCCCTTGTTGAGAGCATCTTTGGCTGAAATTGCGCTCCCACCAATTTCGTTCTTGGTGCGTTCCACCGAAATAATTCGGCCGTGCAGTTCCGTACGATGCAAATTCTCAATGCAGCGCGAAGCATCTCCAGACGAGGACATCGTTACGTAACCGTAACATCGAGAGCCTGGAGTACGAGTATTGGTGACTACCTTAGCGCCAATCACCTTCCCAAACTTCGAGAAAATGGCCTTCAAGTCACTGGCGCGTGTTAATGTAGACAAGCCGGATACCCAGAGATTGCGCGAAAGCAAAGCCTGCTTGCCAGCAGCACTGGACGAAGCACCAGCTGCGCCTGCACCTCCAGCCGATCCCGACTTGTTGGCAGCGGCACCCGAGGATGCCGATGCTGCACCAGTTGTCGATGTTTTCTCTGCAAGTTCCATGTAAATAATAACAATATTGGAAGAGAGTTATGGTCAGAGCTGTGAGTAGCTGGAAAACTTTTGTGGTATTTGGTATTTGATTTTGATCATTGATCGTTAGGGGAAGCACTTTAAACGCACATTTTGTAGCTGCTGCTGCTTGCTGTTGTCTGGTAAATTTATCGACATAACGAACCTGACACTGATTCTACATTATAGGTACATCATCATAAAATGTCCTCTAAAACAAGTAAGAGAGTGTGAATTTGATTGGGATTGTCCAAAATTCCGCTGACACAGTTGAACCATGAAATATTTCGTCCCGCGTCCCGGATCATCACGCATCAGGCACCATCCTTTGCTTACGGCCAAGTATAAGAAGTCCTGCTGAAGTCGAAGTCGGTGTCGTCAGTAACGCCGCGAGTCCAAACGATAGTCTTATTTTAACAGCTCATAGATTGTATGCGATGGTTTAGAGTCCATTTTGGTTGATGACGAACGTTGATCAGAACTCCTCCCGCAAACTGAAGTCGGTCCACGACGAATAAGTCCTCTTCTTTGTGTACAAGCGAGTCATTCTCCTCTTCAAAGAAATACCCACTGATATGAAATCGTTAGATCGGATGTTAGCGAATCCCGCCAAGTCTTATGGAACCCAATTTCCAGAATATACAGACACTTATCAGGTGTACGTTATTAACATAAACTACATATTATGAATTCAGTGTAAAGGTTGTTAGGATTCCTCCGAGATGTAGTGTTGATCGTCGCGTTTCATCCATTCTATGCCCAACCAAATTCACACTCTCTTGCACACTGTTTCACTTGTGTGCCGCATGTGGTGTGTTAAGCTTAAAATTTTGTTCATGCGTGCGCCTAACCAACTTATATATAGAACCTTTAAAAACACATAAATCCAGGTGGCACACTAAATTAAATTACCTTTATCGTCTTTTTGATTCGACGATTTAGAAATCATCTTTTGATCGCTAAAAAAAAAGAAATGAGATATTCAGTGTTATAATACTAAATAAAGTCATATAAGTAACTAATCTAATGTAAACAAACCTAGAATCCTTTTTGTCAGCTGGCTTCTCATCCTTTTTTTTCGATCTGGTACTCTCGTCATCCTTATATATCTTTTTATCTCCCTCCTTGGAAGCGGTGCACGATTTATCACTTTTATTTGTCGGTTTTACTGTAAACAATCGAACTATTAGATCAACAGCTCTCCATGGAGTTTCGACATGAATGGTTGGTACTTTAATATATCATGGAACTTTTAACAGTAATTAAATAATTATAATATAATATAATTAATTCTCGAGCTTGTCTTAATTGCAGAGCTAAGTGTGTACCACATAATTATATAGAACGCACCGAATAGTTTCAGTAAAAAATCATTTTGATACAAGATTTGTGTCAAATTATCTACCACTTACCGGACTTAATAGACTTATCATCAGGGGCCTGGAACGAAAATACAATTTAGCTGGCGGTATTGAACATGATAATTCATAAATTACTTCATCGTGTAATAATTTCTGCTCATCTTCTCCAATTGTCAAATTAATTGACTCGTCATTATCCATGTTTACAGTATCTCCAGTATTGTCTTCCTGTATCTCATCACTAGGCGGCACGGCCTCTGACTCTGCGGCCACGTCTTTTCCATTGGTCTCTTCATTACCATTCTTCTCTTGGCCGAAAGCCTCTGAACCCTCTTCCTCTTCTTCATCGTCTAGGATGACACATACGTCGTCGACATCGCCTACTTGATCTATTTCATGTCCATCATCATGGGCGAGATGGGCACTTTTTTCACTACTTCCTTCAGCTTCTGCCTCTGCTTCCACTGGTTCCTCCTTAATTTGAACCTCGGATACTGAATCTTTCGTAGACGTTGGTATCGGTTTCTTTGCTTTATTCGTCGACGTAATCAAGTGTGTACTGGGGTCGACCCCCTCCTCCTTCAATGCCTAAAAACGTGCACTTTACAGACATACGAGACTATTATGAAACTTTTGACATACATACCCTTTCTAGGCGTTCGATTAGTACAGCCTTAGGACCTTCAGACTCCAGCTTGCGCTTTTCCAACTCATCCTTTAGGTCGCAAATACGCAGCTCTCCGATTTTCTTGCCGATCTCAGGCATTTTGGTTATCGCGTATGTACAATGATGGTACAAGAATGAGATGATTAAAAAACTCACTGATATATTCCCGAAAAGAGAATTTATAATTTTCTCTTTTCTTTCAATGTGTTCTACCCCGTATGTCAACTGAGAATCTTTACAATTTTTCCTATAATCAAAATGGCGACCTGAATGGGATATCGATAGGCGAGGCTTATTCGAATAAAAATTGTACTAGAGGATGTAATATTTGTATGATAACTAGACAACGTGTAATCGATTACTAAATGCGTATTTAAAAAATAAATGAAAATTCACATTCTGTAGTTATGTTTATTTTGTTAATATGTTATAAATAAACGTACACAAAGTATTTTTTTATTTTAAAGTTAAAAAGGTTAAAAAGAATTATTTTTATTCCAATCTTGTAGTAGACATATTTTTTGAAAGAGAAAAGAAGATTACAAAATAATATTCAGTATTTTTGGGAATTTGTCAGTGCGGTCATATTGCTTGTGTGAAGTGTTTTGCGGAAGCAAATTTCCATAAATATTTATAAGAATAATTATGTCGGTGGTTATTGAGACCACTTTGGGAGATTTGACAGTCGATCTGTTTACGAATGAACGGCCGGTCGCTTGTCTCAACTTTATAAAACTATGTCAGTTAAAATACTATAACTACAATCTGTTTCACACGGTACAACAAGGCTTCATAGCGCAAACCGGCGACCCTACTGGAGCTGGAGATGGCGGTTCATCAGTCTGGGGTGTAGTGGAGGGACTCCAGAAGCGGTTTCTCGAAGTAGAATATATACCGAAAATACATCATTCTAGAGCTGGTATGATCTCATTAGTCAGTGCCGGGAAGAATATGGTTGGGTCACAATTCTTCTTTACCCTCGGAGACAACCTCAGTTCTTTGGATGGCACGCACTGTGTTATTGGTGAAGTTGTGGAAGGACATGAGTTGCTTCGGAAGTTAAATGATGTTATTGTGGACGAGAAATTTCGTCCCTATCAAGATATTCGTATAACGCACACGGTTGTTCTTGAAGATCCATTTCCAAATCCTCGTGGTTTTCAAATACCCAACCGATCTCCTTCACCCACTGCTGAAAGGCTACAAAACGGTCGCATTGCGGCAGATGAAGACATTGATGATACTAACGGCAAAAGCATGGAGGAGATGCAAGAAATGTTGGCAGAACGCGAAGCGAAGGCACGTGCTACAATTTTGGAAATAGTTGGCGATTTACCGGATGCGGACATGGCGCCACCAGAAAACGTGCTTTTCGTTTGCAAGCTTAATCCTGTAACAACCGATGATGACTTAGAGATCATATTTAGTCGCTTTGGTGTTGTCAAAGCCTGCGAGGTTATCCGAGACCGCAAGACAGGCGACTCTTTACAGTATGCTTTTGTAGAGTTTGAGGACCAGAAGTCATGTGAAGCCGCCTATTTTAAAATGGACAATGTGCTCATAGACGATCGCCGTATACACGTGGACTTCTCGCAGTCGGTGTCAAAGGTGACCTGGCGGGGGAAAGGTCGAGGTGTCATTAGTGCGGAAGGAAAATTGGACTTCAATAATTTGAGAGAAAGCAACACCCACAGATCTCAAAGTAGGTCGACGATGAAGCAAGATAGTGAAAGGCGTAATGATAGAAAAATATATAATGATCATCAGAAGAGTCAGATAACGATGGAAGAGCGTCGAGAGGCGCGAGAGAAGCGACATAAGGATCAAAGAACATACAAAGATTGCTACAATTCACGGCGATCAAGGTCTAGAGAAAATAATGATAGAAATATTGATCGTTACGATAAACGGCGATCGCGATCACGGGATAGAAACGACCGGCGAAGGGCAATATCGTCCAACGGAGTCTCAAGGTACTCTCCAGATCGTCGACGATTTCAAAATGAACGCAACAGAAGTCGTGAACAAAGGTAATGTTGTGCTCTGCTATTATTATTAATTTGTAATAAGAAGTATCTTCATAGATCATCTCCGAAAATCTCCAATCAAAATCATCGACGGAAAGCTGACAGTGATTACAAAGGACGTTCATCAGAAAAGGCGAAACGCAGTCGAACACTTAATAGATCTAAGAAACAAGCAAAAAGGGCAAGGAGAAGCAGTTCGGACTCTAGTCACACGTCTGATAGTGAATCAACAGATAGCTCATCAGATCAGGATAGCTCTGACGAGACCTCCACTTCGTCCGATGAGCGCAGCAAACGCAAAAGACACGGAAAGTCGCACCAGAAGAAAAGCAAAGCTAAGCGAAAATCTAAGACTAAGAAGAAACATAAGAAATAATATGAAACTTTAATGATACATAAATTTTCCACTATTTTAGTTATATTACTAATAACTGGTGACTTTATTTTTTGCGCGAATCTACCTCTGCTTCCAGGGCTGCCATGGCGGCTCCTCCACAACAACTTGCCGATTGCTCACCTGGTCGTCTTCGTGGTTTTTCGATAATAGCGTCGGGGTTGAACACCACATTATCAAGGCGAGTTGTCTCCGGTGTGATACGCAGCTCTGGAAGAAACTTTAATTACAGCAAATAGGCATTTATATAATTTTGACGCACCATAGACGTTGTCTTCTCGCCTTCTGGCCTGAATAACGTTTGTTCGAAGCTCATGATCGACTTCAACTGCTAATTGGATCATCTAGAAGTCTTTAAGATAATGAAAAAGTAACACCAAAATGAAAAATATTTACTAAACCTTCTGAATCTCCTGCTCGTCAGTCTCATTCCGATTTTGTTGAAAGCATTCGTTAATTTTCAATCGGCCAGCAACCAAAGCTCTGTCATCCCCTCGAAATACATACTGGCGAGTTCGATGGAGTTGTTTGAACGCACTTAGCACCTGTTAAATGTTAAATTACGTTATTGTCGCCAACAAAAGTTAAATCGAGTATCCACGAGCCTGGCGCTTTAGCGGTTGAGACATTGCTTTACGTCAATAATAAAAAATCATATGTTTTTCGAAATAAGTTGGCAGTTTTTATGCACACTAGAGGTGCTTACGATTTTGTTATCGAAAAAGTATTAATCGTAATTAGTCGATAATCATTTGTTTTTGACAATACCCATTCAGTTGCAAGAATTTTCTACGTTGTTCGGTTATGTACGGTAGACGTTTCGGCGCGAAAGAATAGTGGGCATGGCCAAGACGTATTGCAGTTTAAAAATCTAAATTTTTTAATAACCTTATTTCATATGTAGAAATGCGCTAATCTAAGAATTCAGTAATTAGCCTTTACAATAGCAATCAAAGGCATAAATATCAGTACTGTATTAAACCTTTCCCACTTCATGAAAAGTTAAATTAGTTTCAATAGGAGGACTTTCAATAGGATCGTGTGCTCTCGCCCATTTATTAAATTGTATCTAGAGCAAGAACGACCCTTGCAAAATTAACAAACTGGCTCAAAACGACAAGCTGAGTTTCTTCCTGAAGAAAATGGACGAAGAGGAGGAGGAAGTCACGGACCTAAAGCTACAACTGTTCCATAATACAGTGCGGGAGCATATTGTAAGTAAGAACTACCATCGCTATTGTGACGTCACAGTGTTGTAGCAATTGTATTTCCTGAAACGCCACCCCACAATTATGAAAATGCATTTGGGTTTTACTGTCGCAGCTGCTCCTATTTGAATGGGTACAGCAGCGCACACTAAAGACGCTGCGGCCGAATGAACTGTACGGGTATATATATATATATGCGTTTGTTTATGGTTCTTATCAGTAAAAAATGTTCAATCGGAAAGAGAATAATGTAAAAATGTGTGATTGCTCGCCGGTTTCGAGCTTTAATATTTGCCAGCCAGCTTTCCAACGAGCTATAATTAAAGAGCTTGTTTTGTAAACTTTAATACTGGAAATGGAAACCAATATGAACGGCAATCAAAAAAAAAAAAAAGCAACAAGTGAAAGTGTTTCGTTTTATTAATAAACATTGAAATGAAACATATGAACGTATAAGCCATCGTTTCCTTTCTTTGTATGTTTGACGAGCACAAACAATAAGAAATATTGAGCAATTTATTCGCTTATGTTGCGCTTGGCAAAGGTTTCAAGTGCATGCCAAATGGTCACGATTCGTACCCCATATCTAAACTGAGGGATTTCATTTAAACAAAAGTCGCAACAAACAAGAATATATTTTAGTGAGCACAACGCGATGTATATATTTTCTAGCTATGCGAAGAGAGGGCGTTGTTTATGCTACTTAAAATACCTTGCTTACTGCTTACTTATTTATGTATTTGTATTTATAATTGTATTATAAAATTGACCCAGGAAGCGAGCAACCTGCGTACGTAGAAACAATGACATACATTAACGAAAATTGAATAATGTCATTGCTATGTGGGTCAATGTGTAGAGTACGTGTTCTGAATACTTTCCCCTGGCTGGCTGCTCAAAGCACCCATGCAGGAATCGCACTAAATTAAATAGAAATACAAGAAGAGAGGGCTCGAATTTTTTCTATATTTTTATTGACAACTCTTAATTGATTAGATACTGCCACTGAAATTAATTGCAATGTTTTTGATGAGCCTACTACTACTTTCACAATAATTAACTATTTATAATTAATTTAAAACTATTAATTTAAATGAAAGAGTGAATATTAATTGGAGTCTATCAATTGTAGCTGTGCCTCCTCAAAAAACCAGTGAAAATGTACGATAAACTCTGCCGCGGTGCTGCATGCCTCAGTCGCTGCTTCTGCTCACGTTCGCCTGTAATGTGCATCGTAGCTATTTATAGCCAAGTTTGTGAGTCGCATTGCACGTCGACGTTTTGGGCATATTATCGCGAGTTCACGTCAAGTCATTGACTCGTTGCATCCACTTAGAGAATGCAGTCTATTGTATGCCTAACGCATTCAACGTAAATATCGTAAAAATTGTAATAAATTATACAGTGAAATTGAACACACATGTTTAATCTGCAAACCCAAAAGCGATATAGTCATCATTATGCTCTGCTCTTTCAATAGTATGGAAAGAATATACAAATTTTATGTAGGAATAATTATGGCAGCAGAATACACTACATTCTCGGGGCCATATATGAATTATTCTCAGTAACTGAGCTCAGCTGTGCAGTCTGTTCTGGTCATCGTTTCATAATTTTACTGCATTTTCATTGTGTTTATTTATATATATTTTCATAAACATATCTAAATTCTTTTAGACACTCATCCCACGTCGAATACAAAAAAAAAAACAACAACTACATCGAAACGTGACCCGAGTTTCTTTTTTTAACACATAAAAACAATTCGCTGTCATAAATAAACAACGCGTAAAGATAATACAGAGATATAAATAAAGAGGGGGAGAGAAAGACAGCTTAAATATTTCATCAAGGGAAACTTTCAGAAAACTCAATCGATGAACTCCTGCCATCAAATGCTGATGGACTCATTAAACCATTACCAGAAGTAGGAGATATATACGGACATATACATATACCATATGCCATAATAAAAATATATATTATTTCTATATATACTTGACTTGATTATATTCCGAGAATCAGAGAACTGTGAGAGTAAGCAAGCCAAGAGCAAAAAGCAACAACTAAGTGCCCATACTAATTACTGAGACTTATCGATTCTTCTCCGAACATAAAAACAGTTTTTTATTAATGAGACTTCCACACGCCTTTTGTTGTTATTTATTTTTATTTTTGTTTTGTTTTTTTTTGTCACAGAGTAAAAAGCAATGACGTGTGTTTTAAACGTGTGGCGTCTATTTTCTATATGTCTAGCAATTTTAGTGTTCACACTCCGTATATATGTGTGCGTGCGTGTGGCTGTGTACGTGTGAGTAAATATATGTTAGTCAATTTGAACAGACATTCGCTGGTGATAAGACATTTGCCTTAAATATAATAGAGTGATAAAAACAGAAGGCGATTTCAATCGAATTTAATATTGTCCTACTAATTTGCTTTCCATCCTTCTAATTGACTGAAATTAATTAGAAAGCGAAGCATATTCAGAACGATTCAAATATTCTGTTATATTATTGCTATTAATTATATAATTGCTTTGACGATTGGCTAATTCATAATCGAATACTTGTAAACTTTCAATAGAGCAACAGTTTCTCCGAAAATTATGTTTGAGAATTGTCAAGAATGGTTGTAATCTAGTTCTTATCAATGGATTTGGTAACCGATACCAAATATTCGAAAGACAAATTCTGACCTTTGAGCAACATGGTCGCCGCTTTACGACGTTGATTATTCATCAAAGATTTGTTATAACAGTTATAAATAAAAACAGTTGGTAACTATGGGCAAAGCTTCTATCTAAGAAATCAAAATCAAAGTATAAATTCGACTCGTCTATTTGTATATTAATCTCTTGAAGAAATACATATACTTATTGGAAACTTCAAAAATGCCTTTCATCTTCTTTAGGGATTTCCACTTTTACGGATACTAAATATATCTATAAATAAATATATGTTTCCCTTTTCCTTGCAGATATTTTTGCTGCTCATAATATTGCTGTATTTAAGCTCATATGTAGTGGTATCGCGTTTCCGCCGCCGCGATCGCGACGATCTCTACTCAAATGACGAGGACGAGGTGCTGGTCTATCGCATAAGGTAACCGATGCTAGCGCTAAATGGAATTTAGATCAAATATAGCAAATGCCTTAATTTGTTCGTTGCAGTTTCTGGCTGTGCACCTTCACATTGGCCGTGGCCGAGGGAGCGGCTATGCTTCTGCCAGTATCCATAGCAAGCAACGAGGTACTGCTACTCTATCCCAATAGCTATTACGTCAAGTGGCTCAACAGTTCTCTAATACAAGGCAAGAACTACTATAAAAAGCTAGAGAGGAATCAGGAGGTTGCTAATGTGTGCTTTCATTGCAGGACTGTGGAATCATGTGTTCCTCTTCTCCAATCTATCTCTCTTCATTTTCCTACCCTTCGTCTATCTGTTCTCCGAGTCGACAGGCTTTGTTGGCCACAAGAAGGGCATTCTTTCACGAGTCTATGAAACCTTTACAGTATTCATTCTGATGGCAGTCATTGTACTAGTGCTAACTGCAGTGCTTAGCGCAGTGCTAGGCATCGAAAAATTCCAATTCTATTGGTTTTTGAGTGAGTATAAGGGGAGTTCTGCTTGATCGCTCTTCTCCGCCCTCTATTGAAAAGTATGTCAAAATTGATTACTAATTTCCGGTATCTACGCTTCACAGATTTGGGCAGTGTTCACCTGCCTTTCCTTTATTCATGTGTCTCATTTCTGGGCGTAATGCTAATGCTAAGTAAGTACAATACGTAAAATACACAAGCTCCGCTGGATCGTACTACATTTTTTCATCGATCTGCCCAATAAACTTGTCTATGTATGCGGATTGCTGTGGATTATGCAGACGAGCCTGAGCCACGCTCTCGTTGAACTTTTCCAAATCATTCTGGTGCTTGTATGCCGTTGCCTTATAAAGCCAGGCACGGAGATTGGTCTCCTGCAGTTTGTCCAACACGTATTGGCAATCCTCAATGGCACGTTTGTAATTGCGCAGTCTGTCAGGCACAGGAAACTTGGTTAGACATTTAGCTAAGACTCGCTCGCCACACATACCTGATGTAGCAGAGAGCACGATTGTTGTAGGTGATAGCACTATTCTTGATGCGCTCTATTGCTTTGCTGTAGTGCAAAATGGCCTTCTCGTAGTTGCCGCTGCGGAATTCATTATTCCCATGGCTGTGTGAAGGATTGCTCTTCAGTGCTTTTCTTTTTGAATATTGCCAATATCTCATTTTCGATTACTAAATTACCTGCGCTGCATTTCTGCCTCATATTCGCGCTTGGCACGCGCCTGGGCACGCTCGTTCGCATCCCGTTCAACCTCCTTCATGAAGCCCTGCTGATCCGTGGTTGGAGGCTTGGAGGGCTCCTCTTGCTTATTGATCACCGTGCGGTCCTCGCGCACCTTCAACTTCACGTTGTCCACGTCGAGGTTTTCGAAGTCTTCGAACGTTTTGGCTTTCGGGGCCTCTTCGTCATCATTTTCCGGCTCACCTTTCAATATTTTATCGATCTTCTTCAGAGTGGACTCGAAAACGGAAAAATCACAATGATTCTGTGCTTCCATTTTGCCACCGTGATATGTATAACGCGTATGAAATTGTATGAGTGAGATTTTAAGTCGTGCTTAACTCGTTCACCGGCAATAATTTAAGTTTGTTTACTTGTTTTGAATCCTTGGCAACTGAAGCACTGAAATACTACCCTGCCATTTTCATGTTTACTTTGATTAACAGTTTGTACGCCGTACGGGTTTGTGCGACTGTTTGGTGTTGTCAACCAGGTGCTAGCGAGGCCCATGTTGTTGCGAGATGTGAACGAAGAGTTCAGCGCCTTCTACCTGGAGGAGGCAAGCGTGAAGCGCAAACTGGCCCATATTGAACTACACAATGTAAGCATATCGGATGCCAAGAACGGCGGTCGGCAGCCTATTGGACGTGTACACGGCTATCTGAAACAACCGTTGCTGCCTCCATCTGTCGCGCATTTGTATCAGCGCAAGACACTTGCTGGAAGCGTGGATGAACAGCAGCAGCTGTTAAACGAACGGCTGCGGCAACTGGACAATGAGCGCAAGGAGCTAGACAAACTGCGTAAAGCCAGCACCTTTCAGCGCACCTTCGTCTATCCACTGGCCATGCTTATGTTGGTCCTCTGCACAGCCGTTACTATTTTGTTAGTTGTGCAGAACACGCTGCAGCTTCTCATTGGCATTAAAGCGTTGCCGCTGAGCACAAGGGTAAGCGCTCCGAAATCATTTTAGATAATAAACGGACTTGAACAGTTCTATTTTTGTTTTAGCAATTTACGCTTGGTATTTCGTCACTATCAAAATTGGGACCAATAGGCGCCGGCATGGAAGTATGCCTTATATTCTATTTGGGCGCCACGTCCATTGTCGGCTTCTACAGCATGCCATTCATGAGCAATGTGCGGCCGAAACGGAGGCAGACATCGCTGCCACAGCTAATGCTTAACTGTGGCTTCATGTTGGTTTTGTCATCGGCGCTGCCACTACTTAGCAGGATTATTGGTATGATACCATATACTAATTAATATATAGCCAAACCTCTTATTATTGCAATATATTTTTAGGCATTACGAACTTCGATCTCCTGGGCGACTTTGGGGCCATTGAGTGGCTTGGCAATTTTCAAATTGTTTTGCTGTACAACCTCGTGTTTGGTACAACAACAGCGCTCTGCTTAGCCAATAAGTTCTCGGCGACTGTGAGACGCGAGCTTCGAGCCCGGTTAGTGGAGAACTATGTGCTCTTTACTAACTACATGAGTTTTATCAACTGATATTTAAGACAGCGGCACGACAAAGGCACGCCCTATCAACGTCAGCGTTTTGTTGACGAAGTTCTTAGGCGTTTTTGTCGAGTCGCCACTAAAGATTAACTAGCTTCTATGCCAAGTACTACGATCTGAGTCGTAAAAGTAGTCGCAAGAACATTACCACCGCTAGTCTTCAGACAACCCCGAACCAGGAGTGTTAAGAGGAATTTACAAACTGGTAGTGATGGAAGAGGAAATAAGAGAAGGCAATGGGAAAACTTCCATCATGAATATATTACCATTAATACAGAACTGATATTGATATTTAAATGTTGCGCTAATTATTGTTGTGCTTAACTGTTGTAGTTTATAGTGAGGGGAAGTCTGTGTTTTCTTACATTGCAACTGCATTTAACACGAAGCCAAACGGTGCAGTGCCGTACAATGAAAGAGGCCCCTCATTTGGGATGCATTATAGAATTTATTTTATATACAAAATTCGTGTACAACATAAAATGCAGTCAACAAGATAGGCTTAAGCCAATTTGTAGGTGTTTTTGAATCGAAATTTTATTAGTCTGAGTCTATAGTCAAAGTGGATTTGTCTTAGTCGATACCAATTTCAATCAATTATTAATTTATTATACAATTCTCGTATTTGTACTAATTGAAAAGCAATCATTCAACGCATGCGTCTTATTGTCTCATTTAATAATCATTGAAGAATAATTTATTGTTGTATATATATATATAATTATAATCTATACATATTATGTATCTATGCAATAATGTTCCTTACATGGCGCACATGCTAATGTGCTTCTCATCATCTTTATGGCATGCGAAAAAGTATAATTTAAAAGAACATACTTACATATATGCATCTTAAAGTTATGTGATAAAATAAAAACATAGATTTTAAAAACTAATTTTACACCACTTTTTTTCATTTCGTCATTCCAAGTTTGCTAATTTTGGTAAAGAGCTGCATAGCCGAAAACCAATTGATGCAGTTTCATTTTCTTGCAGATTGACGGTTCTGTTCCTAGTGGAATAAAGATCTTTCAAATGTTAGCTTTTAAATGCTGTGATACAATAAGATTGGTTTTTAAATTACAAATATACCAACGTCCTTATATTATCTTGCCTGTGAAGAAATTATTTAGTGTCGTTATTTATTAATTTAAGTTTAAAATCGAAAAAAAATAAAAATAAAAAATAATAATATGGCGGGTAGACGTATCTGCAAAGTAATTAGCCTAACAAGACATTATTTCATTAACATAGTAATAATTGTATTCATATCTGAATTTCAAATGTAATTTTTAAAGGATTGTATATTATTTTTCATAAAATATACACACTTCCATTTGGGAAGTATTTCATAATTGTTTTATACAATACATACAATTCGTATTTTAAAAATATACTATATCAGTGCAATACTTTAAGGGTGACCATCAAATATTTCGAAGAACCACTATTGGTATTCTCTCAGTGCTATCGATATATTCCATCGTTCCTAATGACGATACCTCTCAAAAAGTACATCGCTAAATTTTCTGGTGGCGTCTTTATAAAATTAGGTTTTTATTTTATAATTAACGTTTAATTAAGTGCAAAAATATGATGAGCCGTAAGCGTCGTGCTAGCTCGATTTCAAGCCGACAAGATGAAGATCCATTGCTGCTGGATGATTCGACGCCAGAGCAGTCACCGGTGCAGCAGACACAAACGGCGCGTAAAAAGCGGCGCTTGGATCCAACGGAGCTGTGCCAACAGCTGTACGACTCAATACGTAATATTAAAAAGGAAGATGGATCAATGTTGTGCGATACCTTCATAAGGGCTCCCAAGCGTCGCCAAGAACCATCCTATTATGACGTTGTTGTAAATCCCATCGATTTGTTAAAAGTTCAACAGAAGTTAAAAACTGATTCATACGAAGATCTATACGACATGATGAATGACCTCGAGCTGTTGATAAACAATGCCAAAGCATTTTATAAGCCGGATTCAACAGAGTTCCAAGACGCTGTAGCACTGTGGCAACACATACAAACACACCGCCAGCGAATCCAGGACGCTAATGGGTTCGCAGAGGAAGAACCACGTGCAAAACGTGCTCCGCGCAATGTTCGCCGGCTTACGGGCAGCACTGAACCAGGTGGTGGCGAGCTCGACGATGATTACAATCAGTATGAGGATCTGTTTGCATGCGTCATGAATGCCACGGATCCAATTGGTGACAGAGCTATGCATCGAATGTTTCAGCTTCTGCCATCTAAGAGAGTTTACCCAGACTACTATGATGTCATTGAACATCCCATCGATTTGCGACTGATAGCCACCAAAATACAAAGGAATGCGTATTCGACGTTAAACGAAATGGAAAGGGATCTACTGCAAATGACTAAAAATGCATGCCTCTTCAATGAACCTGGCTCGCAGATTTACAAGGATGCTAAGGCTTTGAAGCGCATATTTATGCAACGTCGGACTGACCTGGAGACGGGTAAAGCCAAACCTGTCCGACGCTTGAAAAGCTTATCAAGTGCAGTTATTTCAGGTAAATTATTCATGATAAGCCTTTCTGACGCTAACTAAATTCTATCATACACTTTAGCTCTCAAGGAAGAAGTGGATAGCTCCGATGATGAGGAAACCAGCAAGAAAGGCGAGGGTCCGATGTGGGCGTTGTTTGATCATTTGTATAATGCTCCTGGAACATCGGAACACCCGGGTATTACTGGTCCGCCGCTTGGAAACTCTTTGTGGAAGCTTCCTGTGCGTCGATTTCATCCCGAATACTTCGAGATGATTAAACGTCCGATATCCATGAGCCAAATTCACACAAAGTTAAAAAAGGGCGAATATGCAAACATAAGTGACCTCACAGGTGATCTCTATTTGATGCTAGACAATGCCAAGAAGGCATTTCCAGCCACACATCGTACCCATAAAGATGCACTGAAAATGCTGAAGCTTATGAATGCCAAACTAGTCGAGGAATCGCTGGAAGAGACAAGCGATGTGGAGGAGGACGAAGCTGACGAGACTTTTACAGCCAGCGTGCAGCCAGAAAAACGCAAGCCAGGTCGGCCTCGAGTTAATTCCAGTTCCAGTGCAGCACATGCTTTGAACAACTGCAATTCTCCGAAAACAAATCGCATAGCCATCAACGCGGCAATTAAGAAGAAAATTTTGTCTATACAAAAGTATTTAGTTGATTATACAGTAGGCAACCGTAGGCCTATCGAGATGTTCATGGAAAAACCACCTCGCAAAGTCTATCCGGACTATTACGATATAATTCAAAATCCCATCGACATGAACACCATAGAGCACAACATACGTGCTGATCGCTACGCTACCGTTGAGGATGTCGTAGCCGACTACCGCCTCATGTTCTCTAATTGTCGGCAGTACAACGAGGAAGGCTCTAATATTTACGAGGACGCGAATGCATTAGAGCGTGCATTGAACGAGAAGCTGAAAGAATTTCCTGGTCTTGTTGAAGTCAAAAGACCTCTTCAAAAATACAAGGTAGGACGAAAGTCAAAAGCGGCTTTGTTAGCTGACCGAGATCGTCTCTGGCAGTTCTATGAAACCCTGCGTGACTACCAAGACCCGAAGGGCAAGCGACAATTATCATTGATATTCACCAAGCTGCCTTCAAAGAGCGACTATCCGGAATATTATGACATAATTAAGGAACCTATGGACATGGAGCGAATTGCGCAGAAACTTAAGCAAGCTGCATATGAAAGCGTAGACGAACTAGCAGCTGATTTTCTGCTCATGCTAGAAAACGCCTGCAAGTACAATGAGCCGGATTCGCAAATTTACAAAGATGCATTGGTTTTGCAGCAGTTAACACTGCAGCTCAAACAGCAGTTACGTACTGAGCGCGACTCACTGCCTGATGTACCACTGGCTGTGCAGGAATTGTTCCTGACACTCTTCACCTCGGTCTACAATCACCAAGACGAAGAAGGTCGCTGTTACTCGGACTCTTTGGCTGAATTACCCGAGTACGATGAGTTGGGCGAGGGAGCGAAAATTCGAGGAATCTCATTGGATCTGGTGAAAAGGCGACTCGATAAAGGCGCTTATAAACGCTTGGATATATACCAGGAGGATATATTTGCGTGTTTGGAGCGCGCTCGAAAATTGTCCCGTACAGATTCAGATATATTTCAGGACTCCATAGAGCTCCAAACGTATTTCATACGAAAACGAGATGAACTGTGCAAGGATACGTTGAGTTCGCCGGCTCTTGCATTTACAGTGGATAAGCTGCTTGCAGAGGTAGAGGTTATGCGGCTGCAAAAGGTTGCTCAGGAGGAACAGGATCAGGAACAAGAAAAGGAGGACTTCAATACAAGCGGAAAAGGCGAAAGCATGACGATCAACCAGCAGGTTTACTCACCTGGCGACTATGTTTACGTACAGATGCCAGAGAACAAGATCCCAAGCATTGCCTGTATTGAACGGCTGTGGACTACTCCGACCAATGAGAAACTAATGCAAGCCTCTATCTTCTTACGGCCGCACGAGACCTACCACGTCACGACTCGAAAATTTCTGGAGAAAGAAGTGTTCAAGAGTAGCATCACGCAAACCATTTCCATGGACAAAGTGTTGGGCATGTGCTATGTGATGCATATTAGGGACTACATAAAGCTGCGCCCTGACGGCGTACCCGAAAAAGATGTATTTGTTTGCGAGTCTCGATACAATCTACAGGGACGCTGCTTTAAAAAACTGAAAAACTGGCCGACGACGCGTGACAGCAACAACGGCTCAGTGAGATTTGTGCCACGTGAGACGCCGTTGGAGCTGAAGCGTGTGATGTCCG
>JABVZY010000051.1:1199656-1219369 GCA_020883555.1 Drosophila nannoptera | reverse complement strand
GCGGTCGTGGTGGAGTCGGCGTGCTCAATCTTGGTGTTGTGCTGGTGATGAAAGTGCTGGCCAACAGATACATCATTGCAATATGCAGCAGCTGCCGCAGCGGCAGCAGCAGCGGCCGCTACTTCTAGAAGAACAGGCCATAGATTGGAAGTAGCGAAATAAAGTGTTGTTATCAGAGTGTGCCTTTACTACTGGCAGTATCCTAATACTTATACATAGCTGTGGATTATTTAAGTTATTTGCTATACGTTGAGCAATGCGAACAAATTCAAAAAGGATAATATAAATTTCATGTTGAAGGCATCTATAAAGAGAAAAATCCTCCACAAAAAAGCTTATCCTTTTTTAATAATTTATGAGGATCAAAACTGAATTGCGTTCAAGTTATTTAATTAAGAAAGAAAAATATTTATGAATGCACAAACTTTATTTTGACTAAAGTAATAATAAGTGCTACGAAGTTCACAATTTTGTTATAAAAATTACATTTAAAATCAAAAATTAATAAATTGAAGCCGTTTATTCATGTTTTAGTTGCTTGAAACATATTAAAAATGATATGTGTATGTTGCTAAGTAATTAATAAATATTAGAAATCAAAAACGATACATGCAAATAATTAAACATTAGTTAAACTTATAAAGCACGATTCACGTAACTGTCTGTATGCCGTAGAATATATTATTAAATTATTTCGTCAAGTGAAAAATGTTGTGCATGAAGGGCGTTTGTTTTGGCCAGCACATTTTGCCGTTTCACTAAATGGCCAAGGTATTTAGCACCTATTAATTATTTAAGCAACCCAGTACACGCTTTGTAAATGCTCAATATGCTGCAATTTAAGGGCGAACGGGAGAATTAACCCAGCCCCGCCCGCCGCGCTCAGCTCACGCTTAATGCCGTTTTCATTAGACGGCCGCCCGGTGCTCGGTGCTCCTTGGCACTGGCTCAAAATCACGTCAGCAGGCAGCGCGACTCGACGCTGGGCGCATTAAAAATGCACGAGATACTTTTGCATAATCCATGAGAAAGTGTCGACAAGTAAAAACATCATTGCCGATAACAACAAACGCGGCTGCGAGGGGGCGGGGAAAACCTGTTGGCTGCCGAAACGTATTGTACGGTATTTCCCTGTGGTGCCGCCCCCATAGCCTATCATCTTCCCCACCCATACCATCAGCCTCTTCCTCCGCCTGCTCAGCCTCACCCTCCCCCCCCCCCCCCCCCCCAATCCACTCAGCGACTGATGATTGAGTCGCTTGTTTGACTGCACCCCCATCCCAGTAGCCGGAGCAGCCGGAGGCCAACTAAGAGCATCGCCGCATCGCATTGCCGAGTTCCTCGTCAAATTGAATTCCATGCCCGTGCCACCAATTGGATTAGCGGTTACTAACACCGCAGATGCTGTTATTGTAAATTATGCGCGCGATTTCTTACATTTTATTCAAAGCGAAAAAGAAAAGGAAAGAGAAAAAGAAAATACAAGTCAAGTCGTGGGAGGCGGCTTGTGGGAAAACAAATTGAGTTATTGGCATCGGAACCGATAGCTATGTATGGATACACTGCTGGGATTTATAGCGCACGTACCCGGCCATAATTTAAATAAATGATAAGCGCATGCCTTTAATAATTTCTTTTAGAATTCACGGAGACTCATTTGCTTACCTTCGTCGCTCTTTTTTAAGATGCCTGCGGGTGGCGATCCTGGAAACCTGGAGGCGGCATTAGCAGAAAGATGAATAAATTCAGAAAGCAAAAACTTGATTGACTTAAAGGCGCCATCTCTGCAGTCTTTTCGGCTTTCTTATCAGCTGGGCTTAAGCCACGGCTCTGCTTCTGCCGCCTGCCTCATCCAGTTTCCACTTACCTGTAGCAATAGGGATGCGGATGGGCGTGTGGATGCGGGTGCGGATGCGCATGAGGGTGCGGGTGCGGGTGCGGGTGCGGGTGCGGGTGCGTCACAGCGGGTATGTCGAAGTAACTTGATGTTCTTTCATGGCGCACGCCTTTGACATTCACTGCAGATCCACAGTAGAGCATCGGACAGGTGGCCACAGGACAGGGGAAAAGTAAAGCAAACATTTTTAATGTGATTTTCTTTAGTAAATGTCAGGTCGTACGACTTTTGTTAGATAATATTTTGCATTACGGCTCTCGCCGGGATATCTTTGAGTGCGCAAATCGAGCTTGTCACATGCACATGCTCCTCGCACACACCCATAGTAATACACTTGCCGAGGAGAATTGGAAGAAAGTACTGAGCACTAAATATTAAGAACTATTCATTAAAGTGTGAATTTCATGTGACCTCGTAGAATTTCTTAATATCTCCTTTCAATATTTGGTTTATTTTCAGCGCAAACTCTTTAGGTCTGAAACCCTTAGTATACATTTTCTTAATAAAGTGAAAAGTTAAACAAAATGAAATAAAAAACAAAAAACGAACGCCTCGAGGCTAAAGCAAGATGGTAAAACGGCAGCCCATTGGATTCCTCCTCCGCAATTCGGATTCCTCCTTCCAAGTCGAACGGAAAACTCATAATGGGAGTTAATAAACAAAACGTGTAAATAGCAAGGGCAAACAAGAGAACGATGATGCGTGTTGGCCGCGGAGCTGCATCCGGTAGGACGAGGACGCTTACCATTGTACCTTGCGTTCAAGTAACCCTCCGTGGATGTGTCCAAGCCGAATTTTCCGATGGCGGCTGCCGCAGCAGCCGTCGGCGCGGGTGTGGTATACATGACCAGCTCGTCCGGCAACTGGTGGTGGTGATGGTGATGGTGGTGGGCATACCAGGATGACTCTCGAACAAGATCTGTTTGGAGGATAGGATCAAACATAATCTGGGAGTTGGCCCAATAGACAATGGTGACTTCGTACCATTGCACAAAGAGGTGGATCCTCCGTTGACATTGCCTGCCAAGCTATTCATTAGAGCTCCTGCAGGTGGGGTCACATTACCGGCCATGGCAAGGCAACAGGGTGGCGACCGTTGGCCATGCGTTGGCACTGGCAGCGTGCATATTGCCTCCATGAGAGTATGGCTGACATCCAATTCGCTCTGACTGAGATTGTGGCATTTCTTGCGCTCTGTTTCCGAATTCTCGCAGCTAGAGGCAGAGGAGGACGAGGACGTTGCCTTTCCAACAGCCGGCAACGTAGAGGTGACACAGGAAACCACGGAATCTGTGGTTATAGTCGACGTATTTGGCACTGTGTGATATAGCCCATGGTGGGGTGGATGCGAGTGTGCGTGATGGTGATGGTGATCCAAGTTCGTCAGCGTCTGCTGTAGTTGCTCAAGATGGTTCTTGGCCTCGCTGTAGTCGGCCTGCCGTTGAAGGAAATGAAGCAGGCACAGCAGGAAATTATCAGTTTGTCATGGCTCTCCTTTAATTTTCGGCAAATAAATTCTCAAATCGAAATTACAATTGGGGTCGATTTGGGGCAGAATTTAAGGAGGCTTGTCCTCAACCTTAAAGCCACCTGCTGCGATGAATGCTCAACGCGGAACCCTGGCTAGGCATGAATCAGTTTACAGTTAGAGTTATGCCCCACAGCCACAGTTACAAATGCCGGTACATATGGAACAAAAATAGAGTGAACATCACAATGACATAGTTAAGTGCGAAAAAGTTGTGGCAATTAGCTTAACAGCTTCTAGCGCCCGGCCTTGCACGCTGTGTCTGCGACACGGGTGTCAATTCTCTTTTGTTGTACCGTGTCATTAAGTAATGAAGCAAAGCGCAGTGCGCTAGAGTGCAGAACGAGCTAATAGTGGACTTGTATAGGGTCTGGGGCTGCGATTGGATATAATTGTGGGCAGGGCTTTACTGCGTTCATGGCACTCCGTATGAGGCACAGACAATAGAAACCACAGGTTTATTGACACTTTTACACTTAATGAGCTGCGTGGACTGAGGTCAGCCAAGTATATGAGTAGTGGCATCTGTCACTCTCTCCACTTATTACAACTGCTGAGCTGTCTTTCACTTTCTACCTGGCCAAGATCTAATGAGCTTCGCAAGCCAGCCGTTGATCTGAAACCTCGGACTGCCATTCAATCAATTAACTATTGTTTGCCTTTGGTTGCAATTCCAGATGTACCAAAACTTGACACCTGCAAAACTAGAACACGTCAAGTATTGCGCATCGCTGCACTCGGTTGTCATTCGCGCCGTAGTTACCCTGAATAACGGGCATATATACTGAAGAGATATTTAGTTGATTTAGCTGCGATGACTCTGCCTCTATGCGGAAACGCAGAAAGCGGCAAACTTCGCAAAACCAGAAGATACAGAACGTGCAGCGCTCAGCTTTCTCCAGTTGTTCGTACATCGCAGCAACTAAAGGTTATGTGAGTTTTCGCGTATTAATCTTGAAACACTTAGAGACGAGGAAACGCATTGGATTTTTGCAATCGTTGGCATTTTCAAAATTACAAAATACGTCTGAACTAAGAAAAGCCGTGCTGAATTTAATAAGTGCAAGCAAACAATTTGTAAATGAATTTACTAACATAATATACCGTAACCGTCAAGTATTGCCAGCGAAGCGTTGCCACTTGTCACGCGGGTAGCTACAGGACCGGTGCAAGTAGAGGCACAGAAATTATCGGAATTAATCGTTTTTCTTTTTTTGTTTGACAGATTGCTTTCGATCGAAATGTGCGAGAGGTACGTCGAGCTTTTAAGGCAAATAAGAGCTAATGGTACATTCAATTAACTAACGCGGTAATTGAACATAGTTAAGTCAAATGTTTGCTCAGTTGATAAACTTTGAACTTTAAAATGTATGTAAAGGCATCTGTGTGGTTGTGTGAGCGCGCGCGCGCTTGTTGCCAATATTACGAAGCATGTGCGCCCGCAACACTCATTACGAAATGCGGCTGCGTCGCCGTATTTGCTTTGAGTATGTAAGCTACTTTGATCTACTTTGGAGCTGCTGGAATAGAAGACAATGATTTTCTTTTTGCCTTTGTGTGAACCGTTTTTTCCACGCTCGTGTGCGCTGCAGTGCCTAGCGCTTGTCGTGGAAAACACTTTCACTATACATGATGAGGCAGTGACACGACTTCGGTATCGTCGCCGACGTAGTCGTCGTGAACTTCTTGTGGGTGCTGCGGCGGCTGTGCTTATAGAAGCGCGACCGAGCGAATTTCTCGGTCTCGCATGCGTTGCCCCCGAAGCTTTAATCGCACTTTGGATTGAGCAGTGGACCAGACTGGTGGTGTCTTAGTTAGCTTCCCAAACGTATACTTGAAAAGTTCAGGTTGCAGTCATGCTACGATCAGGATCGGACTCTGTGAAGATGTCACATAATTTGATTCGTTTAGTGCTGCTTAGTAGTTTGCTTCAAAGTGAGTTCATATTCCTTCAGAGGGCACGCAGAACCATAATCAACTATCTCTAACATCACATATCAGCCATTGTCAGCCAGTCCTACCAGACACCTCAACGTTGCTCGAATCGTCTGGAAAACGCACTGGAGCACATGCGCCGCCGCAGCGTTCAAACAAAGAGCTCGTCCCGAGCTCGTTCCCGTTCCCGTTCCATGTCGGAGCAGCCGCTGCTGAGTCCATATCAGTTGTATAATAATTTCTATGGTCAGCACAGCGCGCCTGAGGATGATTTCTACAATGTGGGCGGTAGCCTGAACTACGGCCGCGGCTACTATGCTAAGCAAATGCGACGGAAAGGTCGGCCCTATCAGTTTGACAACCTGTCTTCTCGTGAGGTCAGCAACAGTGCTTTGGAGTTGGAGGATCTACTTTCTTCACATCAACAAAAACAACATCAGCAACAACACCAGCACTACCAGCACCGACAACCGCACAAACTTGCAATATCGCGTGTGGATGTTGAAGACCTGAAGGTACGCGTGCCGCCAGCAAAGGCGTCGTCCCGCTGGGTCGAGATCGATAAATGCAAGTTCAGCACCGAGAACTCTACATTGGACACTCGTTTAATATTCCCTGATCTAACTCTCAGTGGTAAAATAGTTCTCCAGCCCTCAGGCGGACGCTGTAACATGATATTGCGAATGAGACACGCTGGAATCGAGTTCCGCACGGTTCCGTTAGAGCCCGCTGCATCATCGCCGTCATATGAGCAGTCTCGAAGGTTTGGTACCGCTTCGGTTCGCACTGATTCCCACTTCGCGGAGCCCGGCTTTATATCCGTCTTCGCACATGGATGTGAGGGACCAAGTGGGATTAGATTACGCCAAAGTTCAAAACGACGGTTTGGATACGGAGGGGCCACAGCCCCACAGGTAGAACTGGGGGAGCCGCAAGTCATATTGGGCACCG
Organism: Drosophila nannoptera; assembly: GCA_020883555.1. NCBI lineage: Eukaryota > Metazoa > Arthropoda > Insecta > Diptera > Drosophilidae > Drosophila > Drosophila nannoptera. The sequence goes on along the minus strand of JABVZY010000051.1, from coordinate 1,213,058 downwards.
CCACCAAGTATAAGAGACCAGATTACGATATCCGGTTGGAGCACACACCGCAGAGAGATCAGGGACTAACCTTTGGCAGCAACGAAGAAGCTGGAGAATCAAATGAATTCTTCGATGTGAATGGCGACAACTTTTACCGGCGGCGACACTTGGGCAAACGGCGCCGACGGCGTCGTCGGAATATTAATTACTCGGATGAATTGCATTTCAACGGGGACGTCTTGCATTTTGAAGATGATCAGTTGCAGGAACTTGTAGAGCCAGATGCCCGTGCATTTGCAGATATTTTCAGTGGCAGTGGCAGCAACTACGACGAGTTTATGAGCGATGCCATGACCAATGAATTGGAAAAGCTCTTTTCAATGGGGGTGCGTGGTTTACTCACAACTTATATGCAACGAGCTCTTCAACCGGCGATCAAGGAGACGCTCATGGAAAATATGGGTTACACTTTAAGTTATGGCTAATAGTCTACTACTTGATGTTATAAAATTATGAATAAAATCAGTTTTAAGTTATTAAACCAATATTTGAATATTCACTTTTGCAGAGTATTTCAGTTGCTATTACTCGAAGCCTTACCAATTTTGCTGTATCCATCTATTAAAGTTAATATACACTACCGGATGCACTCTTGAACTTGGTCGTGGATGATTGTATTTCATCTAGCTTTAGAGCATCAATACATTTGAATTATTAATTACTTCATTGACAGCTTTTGTCACAGCCTCTGATCCGCGCGAACCGTAATACGGTGTAACGGTCATGAAGTACCCGTGTAGACTGTTAACTGAAATTCTTGGTGACCGAGCAAAGTTCTACATGATTGAAGTTTGTCACTAAGGGATGGTGGCCGTTGGGATGCTGCGATACATTGCGCAAACGCAAAACGCCCACCGTGTTGGCGGTTGGTGAGCAGCAAATTGTGATGGCAACCAATCAGAGCTCATTCCTTTTATAAACCGGAATGTGATAATTAACAAATTACATGTTAAGAGATTTTCTTAATTACTATCTTAATGTAGATTTTATTTCTTAAAAAATATTTAATTTTAAAAAATAAAAATGAAAAAATAAAAAAAAAAAAAAAAAAAATATATGTGCAAATATTGTACATACTAAAACGTTATTTAAATGTGTAAGCATATATAAAACCAAGCATAGCTTGCTCTTAAGGGTTAGAATTCAAAACGGCCGCGCTTTACAAACAGTGTGTGCACATAAAAATGATAATAGAACCGCATCACATGTTATAAACAACACACATATATATATATAATTATAAATTAATTTGTTTATTTATAATTATATATATATAAGTTTATATTTTCGTGATAAAATATCTGCAACAAAAATTAAGGTAAATGGTGTAACGCAATCAGAAATTTATTGGCGTAATATTATTTATCGATAGTTCGATAGGAAAATAAAATCAACAACAGTAATCAAACAGGGTGGGTGCTAATGGACGTGTTTTCATCAACAACAAATATTAATATACATTAGTTGAGTTCGCACTGGACTATTGCGGAAGTAAGACATAACACTTTTGATAATAAATCATATTGGCAATATGCTGACTACGCATTACGTTGAGTCCAAATTGATAACAAATGTGATGACGCGGTCAGTCAGTCAGGCGGTGGTGTTGGTTCTGTTCGTACGCATTATATAATACAAAGAAAGAAACACAGCTGTAAACATATGGCTCCTGGTGATCCCAAGGACAGCTCCGAGTTCAAAATAAGAATACTGAAAACAAAGCATTACGAGTCGACAATCAACAATGGATACAGAATAATAGGCATGCATCGTAGAACATTAACCTCGCGTGCTTGTTTAATAACTTTCATGCAATCAGTTTTTCATTGTACATATATTATGTTTTTTATTTCAGGTACTCCTGGATCCGCATTACACATTGATAAACAGAGCGTACTTGATGCGCGCTATATCAGTCAGGAAACGATAATCATGCTGTACAGAAATATACGGAACCGGTTTAATTAGTTTCGATTGTCGAGTGTTTCATCTGTTCTGTTTAATACTGGAAACGCATGCAACTAGTGGAGTTTGCCCAACGGACGGTCTCCGACAGCTGTCCTAAATACAGCTAACACAATGTCGGACAGTTCCGGCATGACCGTGGAGGCTGATAGGAGACTCGCTGGCATGAGCGGGACCAGTGGAAAAGACGGCTCCTACATTCGTACCATTGAATGGGACATGATGAACAAGACCAAATTTTTTCCACTTTCAATGTTAAGTTCATTTTCTGTACGATGCTGCCTGTTCCCATTGACTGTGATCAAGACTCAGCTGCAGGTGCAGCACAAGAGCGATATATACAAAGGCATGATCGATTGTGCCATGAAAATCTACCGCTCGGAAGGCGTGCCTGGTTTATACCGTGGTTTCTGGATCTCTTCAGTGCAAATCGTTTCCGGCGTTTTCTACATCAGTACGTATGAGGGTGTCCGACACATACTCAGTGACTTGGGTGCTGGCCATCGGGTCAAGGCCTTAATTGGTGGAGGCTGTGCGTCACTTGTTGGCCAGACTATTATAGTTCCTTTCGACGTAATATCGCAACATGCAATGGTTCTGGGTATGTCCGCACATGCCGGTGCAAAGGCTGATATTAACCCACTGGGTATTAAATCGTGGCCTGGCCGGAGTCGTCTGCACATATCGATGGATATCGGCCGAGAGATTCTGCGTCGTGATGGCGTCCGCGGCTTTTATAGAGGCTATACTGCCAGCCTAATGGCCTATGTGCCAAACTCAGCAATGTGGTGGGCGTTTTATCATCTATATCAAGGTATGTACATAATTAACGAATTTTCAATCCTCTTCTGTACGTTGGCTTCTCCTTTTAGATGAACTGTGTCGCATATGTCCTATTTGGGTGTCTCATTTATTCATTCAGTGTGTGGCTGGCAGTTTAGGGGGCTTTACGACTACAATTCTAACTAATCCCTTGGACATAGTACGAGCACGCCTGCAGGTATGAGCTGAGTTTGGCTGTAAAAAATAAAAGAACGTTAAAAACATTTTGTTTTATAGGTCCATCGCCTAGATTCGATGAGTGTAGCCTTCCGTGAACTTTGGCATGAAGAGAAACTGAATTGCTTCTTTAAAGGCCTGTCTGCACGCCTGGTGCAGTCGGCAGCTTTCTCATTCAGCATTATTCTAGGTTATGAAACCATAAAACGCATCGCAGTCGATGAGCAATACAAGCATCAAATACGATGGTAACGGATCGCACAAACCTAAAGGAACCCAAACGAAATGGCATCTGCATTTACTCATTACGTTGCAGTAAACAGCATCAAACATTGGTTGCTGAACCAGTTGGAGAGCGATCGTTACTCCACATTTGTAAATAACGGACGAGATGAATAGTAAAAGCACAGGTTAATTAGCTGAATTCTTAACAATAACCATTATTGTTAAGTCGTTGAAACGTATCTTAAATTGTAGCTAGTAAGAATTTTTGTTACGCTTTGCAATGTTAACGTACATAACTAATGCTATTTAACTTCAAAGTACCCAAAGTGTTATAGCTTAAAATGGAGACTTTGTTGCTACGGTGATTTTTGTATAATGCATACTATCTATCATCTTTCATTTTCATCGATGAAACAAAGGAAAATGTAGCGGCGACAAGCGAAAATATTTATAGCACACGTATACAAAGTAGCAGACTTGTACATTGTTATACTAAGTATGTAATTGATGATGATGTTGATAATACTGTTACAATAATACCTTTATAAAACACGATGTGGACATTTTTACGTTAGTACTTAACATCTTATGTCCTTTCAGTGGAATAGGTCGCCGTATTAGGGCCCTTTTTTGGATATATATGTGTGTAATATATGAAAATGAAATTCTAATAGATTTAGCATTCATTGTAATAAAGTACAAACCAAGAATAACATTTTTGGCATAACGCAATGTGAACTTGAGATTTAAACAAATTAATATCGATTCTGGCCCAAATCTTATATTTTTATTTCCCAATCTTATGTTGTCATTGTCATGCCTATCGCGCCGACAATCGGTAAACATAACCCTTGCATGTGAAGCCTTACAATTTCAAATAGATTCACAAACGTGACAATCACATATTCATCAAATTGCTTGCGACATCAACCTCATCTATTCCCAGGTATTAGATGCACACTCGTGCTAAATTTAAGTTTAGCTACCTTAAAAGCAATCTATGGCTGTGCATAGTTCTAAATTCAGCTGAAATAGGAGCCAACTTTTTAAGTGAATGTCATTTTTTATTAATGAACTTGTTTAATTTAATTGACCATTGATCAGGATAAGCACCAGCACACATTGAAAACCTAGGACACTACAATTTACAGTATAAAAAATGCTATTGGAATAAGAAAAATAAAAACAAAATTAAAGTGGTTGCAGCTTAGGAGAGCATTTTGCGAATCATGTAGTTTAGAATGCCTCCGTTTTGATAGTAAGTTATATCCACTTCGGTGTCGAATCGCAGTATAGTCTCAAAAACAGTACCATCGGCCTAAAGGAGCAGAGAAAATACATTTAAAATTGAGGACAGTGTACCATGATCGATACAAATATACATACTTCGACTTGAATCTTTTGGCCTGGCTTCAATCCAGTTTCAGGCAGAGCAATATTGTACAGCTCCCGGCCGCTAAGCTTAAGGGTCTCGGCGCTTTGACCAGGTAAGAACTGCAGTGGAATAATGCCCATGCCGACCAAGTTGGAACGATGAATGCGTTCGTAGGATTCGGCAATGACTGCCTTCACCCCCAAAAGGAATGGACCCTTGGCGGCCCAATCGCGAGAACTACCACTGCCATAGTCCTTTCCGACCACCAGAACTAACGGTGTGCCTTCCTCACGGTATCGTTCAGCTGCATCAAAAATGTCCAATTCCTCCTGGCTTGTTATGTGCAGAGTTCGTGGACCGGTCTTGGGCACTAATTTATTCACTAGGCGAATGTTAGCGAAAGTACCTCGCGCCATTATGGCATCATTGCCTCGTCGCGACCCATACGAATTAAAGTCACGGGGAGTCAAATTACGACTGGACAAGAAACGAGCCGCTGGCGAGTTTCTGGCAATGGAGCCAGCGGGTGAAATGTGATCTGTGGTCACAGAGTCACCCAGGAAAAGTAGACAACGTGCCTTTTGAATGCTCTTCAGCTTTGGAAGCGTGCGAGTCATACCCTCGAAGAAGGGTGGTCGTTTGATATAGGTGGATTCGGCACTCCATGGGTACAGTTTGCCATCTGAAACTTTCAGCGTTTGCCAATCTTCTGAACCTAGTTCGATCTTGCCTATTAGAAGACATCAGTTATATTAGAGGCCATTGATTCTTTTAATTGTTTATAAAACTTACTGTACACTTCTTGGAACATTGCAGGAATAACATGCTTCGTCTCCACCTCTTGAATTTCATTGCGTGTTGGCCATATGTCTCGGAGGAACACGTTCTTTCCGTTGGCATCAACACCTAGCGGCTCCTTCTCAAAGTCAATATCCACGCGTCCTGCTATGGCATATGCAATCACCAATAAAGGACTGGCCAAATAGTTCGCACGGGTGTTGGGATGAATACGACCCTCAAAGTTGCGATTTCCAGACAGTACACCAGCACATACCAGTCCATTCTTCTCAATAGTGTTCACAACGTTTTCTTCTAGTGGACCTGAGTTTCCAATGCAAGTCATGCACCCATAGCCCACAATATCGAAGCCAAGCTTTTCCAAGTAGGGAATCACCCCCGATTCCCTGAGATAGTAAGTTACTACACCAGATCCGGGGGACAGTGAGGTTTTAATGTAAGGCAAAATGTTGAGACCCTTCTCCACGGCTTTCTTGGCCAGTAGACCTGCACCCAACATCACCGAAGGATTCGAGGTGTTTGTACATGAAGTAATTGCTGCAATTACAACAGATCCATGCTTCAGTTTGTACGTCTTGCCATCGTCCCACTGGAACTCGCCACTGGCAGCCAAGGCTTCTGGTGGTATGGCAAATCCCTTAAAGCCGACCTGAAATATCAAAAGATTACAAAGTCATGCTTTCCATTCTATATCAAGGCAAATCCCGTAAACGTTCAATGACCCCGAAGTAGTCAAACTATTTGTAGGTCAGTTCGTTTGCGGAAGCGGCCGCGTGAGGCCCCATCGGAGCAGTCAGGCCGTACCAGGCCCGAGTTCAGAACTCCAGCAAAGTGCATTAAAACAATATAGCACTTCACAATTTTGGAAATTCGGCATAAAAATATCATCGAGCGTGCCAGAAAGCAAATCGCCTTTTCAGCGAATTTTGGTAATTGCCAAAACCGATTAGCCAAATCCAAGCCGCTGACGTTGGAAACTTGATGCGCTCGCAGCGGCCATTGAACGCAACGGTGCTTATAAGAGCTCGCTGATCAAGAGCCAAGTTTCAGTTTTGATTGTTACGTGGTGGGTGTCTTGCCAACACCTGTGGTTGGTGTACTCATTTATGAGGGACTCGGAATAATAATAGAGCTAATAAATCACTGCATTAGCCAGAGAGAGATCGGACCGAGTGCTACAAAATGTGCTAATATCAAATTTACAACAATTTATATCGAGTTATCTAAGGAAATAGTAGCCGTGATTTTACATTAGAAGCTATTACATATCACAGTTGCTGTTTCTTTTAGATAGCTCTTTTGTAAGCAGCCTAAGATTAGCTCGGAATCAACTATTCTTTAAGAAACTGTACAAGACTGGTATTTCAATTTATGGGATACACTAAGTTCAGTTTTGTCAGATGTTCAAACATCACTGGGCTTTGTTTATCTCATAAGAGCGAAATTGGTTCAACTTACGGGACTCGTCAGACACGACTTAAAGTCTGCGGGCATGTCTGAAACCGAAACTCGATCATGTGGCCGTTTGGGTCCTGAAACAGAGGTAACTACCGTAGACAGATCCAGCGTGATGCTCTGCAAGTATACACATACATGAAATACATATTTATAAATACATTATTGTGCATTCTACTAACCTGGGTAAACTTGGGATCTTGCGCTTCGTCGGAATAGTTGCGCAACTGCTGAGTAGCCTTAAGATACTCGCGAATGATATCAATTTTTTTCTCAGAACGGTCTAAAGAAGAAATATTTTAATTCTTTTAATATTTCATATTTAATTGCACTCACTTGTTTGCTTCATATAGCCGAGTGTGTTTTCATCAATGGGGAAATAACCAACGGTAGCTCCATACTCAGGACACATGTTGCTGATTGTTGCACGATCTGCAATGCTTAGCTCTGCAACGCCGGGTCCATAGAACTCCACAAATTTTCCGACTACTCCCAATTGACGCAAGTGCTTTGTAATAGTTAGTACCAAATCCGTCGACGTGGCCAGTGGGCTGAGTTTACCAACGAGCTTGTAGCCAATGACCTCGGGCAATAGCATGGAAATTGATTGACCCAACATCACAGCCTCAGCCTCAATGCCTCCCACGCCCCAGCCCAACACTCCCAATCCATTGATCATAGTGGTGTGTGAATCGGTGCCGACAACGCTATCAGGATATAGAATTTTGCTTCCATCGCTTGAATCAACCTCAAACACGACACGGGCGAGATACTCTAAATTAACTTGATGCACAATGCCTGAACCGGGTGGCACGATGAGCATATTGTTAAAAGCCCGTGCTCCCCACTAAAAGTTATATTAAACAAATATGTTACGTCAAAATGTATGATGTAAGAAAAAGATAACTAACCTTTAGGAAGGTGAAGCGTTCTTTGTTTCGTTCAAATTCCAGGTTTTGGTTCTTTGCCAAGGCATCTGGAACGCGGGCGAAATCGACTTGGACGGAATGATCAATCACCAAGTCTGCCGGGCAGATGGGATTTATCTTTTCGGGATTTCCGCCCAACTCCAGAACAGCATCACGCATGGCCGCAAAGTCCACAACTGCAGGAACACCAGTAAAGTCCTATAGCCATTTGAATAATATACGTTTCATTTAAAATTCAAGTGAAAACTAATTTTATAAAAGACCTGTAGAATAACTCGAGCCGGCTTGAAGGACACCTCCACATCATTAGATCCTTGTTTCAGGGCTGGTGACCAGCCAAGAATACTCTGGACATCCTTTTCGAGAATATGGAAATTGTCGCAGTTTCGAACTGCAGACTCAAGCAAGACACGAATGGAATACGGCAGCTGGCCTAGAATTCAACAAATAGTTACACTTTATAAAACTTAGATAATGATTAAGTACAAAGCTTAGATAATGAAAAAAGCTGAAATAGCGTTATTAAGTACATTTTCACCTTTGTCAATGGTCAACAAATAAGATTTCAAGAGTTTACCTTAGGCAACAAGCAACACGCGCCGCACTCTCAAATGTTTCGCTATTAGAGAGATGCTTATTGATGACGTGAATTACACATAAATTATGATTTGAAATTTGTGTGTGTGTGGCATCAGACCACGAAATCGTCCGATATCTGTCGAATGAATTCGTCGTGTTCATGCTGATAAGTGTCTACATAATACTATAGCTTTATTAAGGTACAACCTAGTGTAGGCTCCTCTTATCAACACAGGCAGGTCTTATTGTTGTTGTTGTTGTTGTTGATAGTTGACATTCAAATATGAACTTCGTTTCACCATCCCCTCTATCAATAAACAAATTGAAAACTTTCGCTCTCAACGCTGCGATAGGCGCATTATAGAAAGTTAAGCTTGAAATAGTGCACCTCTAAGGGATTAATACATCTCACCTACACACTGACACTGTTTGGTCTTGCAAATTTAAGCGGTCACTGCTACGAATGAAGGTTCAAACTTCACATATCGTGTACATTGCATTAAACACATTTGTGTGTGCGCATTTCTCTAGAAATATTGTAACACAAACATACCATATTTATTATCGATGGAAGCCAGATCAAAGTACTTGTACACAGTACCATCCTTAGTGAAGGAGCTCTCAAATTGCGCAAATGGGTTAATTCCTATTGGGAAATGTATGCTCTTATTAGTAATTATGTAAGAGTCTAGCTGGACTTATTATGAAATAAGTATGGCTTACCAGACATGGTTGTGATTTCTTGTGTAGAGAGATTTAACCTGAGCTGGTGGCGTTTGCTTTGTGGAATGAACAAGATTGTGAGGCCGTACCACTGATTTGTGATTTCTGCGCGTAAGTATGTTTCAGTAACGAGTCACTAATGTGAAGACATACTAAGTACTAGTCATACCGATGCTCAACAGCTCCAACTTATATGTCGATGCCGGTTACTAAAAATAAATAAATATGTTATATTTTATTATGTTTACCTCATTTAATATATAACTATAAATAAATATTAAATATTAAGAGCTCAATACTATTTTAACCTGTTGATTCGATACATTTCGGTAGCACTACAGCGTAGAGACGCTCCTCCACTTACGATAAGTAACTGCTAGAGTGAAAATGCTCATCCCTAATTCGCCTTTTTAAAGTACGCACGTTGTTTTTCGTATCTTTGTAAACATGACTGAACCAGAAGCTGAAGATACCGGCAAAATGAGTTTAAGAGAGATGCATTGCAATTTTAATCCACTTTCTCGTTGCGATGGCTCAGTGATATACAGCCAAGGTGTGCAATTGTTGTTTTCTGATATGATTTGGCTTAAAATATTTAACTTCTCTAGGAGCTAGCGTGGTGTTAGCCGCCGTTCTGGGTCCTATCGAAGTGAAGACACAGAACCTAAGTATAGAAGGTAGTTATTTGGAGTGTAACTATCGCCCCAAGGCGGGCTTACCACAAGTAAAGGAGCGTATACGCGAGGCAGTCATTCGAGATGTTCTGGAGCTTGCAGTCTTGTGTGAAGCATACCCGCGTTCTAAGGTGTCAGTGCAGGTGCAAGAACTAGAAGATCACGGCAGTGTAAGTTCATATGATTATGTATATAAGAAAGTTAATAACGTGTAATATTGGCAGATTGACGCATGTGCTTTAAATGCAGCTTGTTTAGCCATGCTCATAGGAGGTCTTCCATTGAAATACAGTTTTGCAGCTGTGCACTGTATCATTAATGAACAAGGCGAGTTCGTGCTAGACCCAGAGCTAGATGAAACCCTATACCAGAGAGCTAGTTTTACATTGGCCTTCGATTCTGTGGATGGAGATCTGCTGCTGATTCAAACAAAAGGAGCCTTCAAAATTGCTCAATTCAACGATGTTGAATGCATTTGTCGAGAGGCCAGTACTAAAATATTTGAGTTTTATCGCAGTAATATAGCCAAATATCATGGTAGTAGTTATAAGAAACAAGTTACACATACAAATGATGGAGATGAACCCATGGAATAGTATAATTAAAGCTTTTTCTAACTTCTTTATTCATATTCGCTTAATTTAAATCCCTTTGCTGTTTTCGTATCCGCTAATACTGGTAATGTGCAATGGGATACCCTTCAGGACTTGTGAATTGGATTCCACAATACGCGTAACTACAAAATCGCCTACGTCCAGTTCCTTGTTTTCCCCATTCTTGATGTTTGTAGGCACGGATGCGGTTGGTACGATTACCTTTATATTGGCATCATTCCGCCCAAACCAGTAGCTATCGGATCGTTTGCTTTTCCCCTCAATCAATATTAGCTGCTCACGGCCTTCAAACTGCTTGTGTAGGGCTGTAGCCCCTTCACGGAAAGCTTGCACCATTCGCTGCAGTCGCTCTATCTTGACTGTGGGTGGAACGTCGTCCACATAGCGTCTGTGGGCTGTTGTTTTCTCTCTCATGCTGTAAGCGAATAAAAAGGCCACATTATAGCCCACGGTCTTAATCAGAGAGATGGTATCCTCGAATTCGGCTTCTGTTTCGCCGCAAAATCCACAAATGAAGTCGCTTGAGAGGCCCACTTCGGGCAAAATTTCACGTATGTGAGACACCAACTCCAGATACGCTTCCCGTGAGTAGCCGCGCCGCATTCTTGACAACACTGCCGTGCTACCTGACTGGGCGGGCAAGTGCAACTGCTTGCAAACATTGGGATAGTCGCGTATAACATGAAGTACTTCGTCGGAGAAGTCCTTAGGATGTGGTGATGTAAAGCGTATGCGCATGTCCGGCACTGCCTCGGCCACCCTCTGCAACAGCACTGAGAAAGGCAATCCACCAATTTTTGGCTTGTAAACTGTACTAAAGCCGCTGGCCATATTGCCATTGGCTTCGGTTGTTTGCTCGGAGCTTCTGTCTCTATAGGAATTGACATTCTGACCAAGTAGGGTTACCTCTTTGACGCCCTGCTCCTGCAAAGTCTGCACCTCACGCACAATTGAGTCGAGTGGCCGAGAGCGCTCACGTCCACGTGTGAAGGGAACAATGCAGTAGGAGCACATATTGTCACAACCCCGCATAATCGATACGAAGGCAGTCGGTGAATCGCTATTTAAACGCACAGGCATGACATCTGCATAGGTTTCGTCGAGTGAGAGTAACACGTTGATGGCCGAGTTTCCGTAATGGCGAGCAACGGCCAACAGTCTTGGTAGATCTTTATAGCTGTCTGGGCCCGCAATGACGTCCACGCACTGCTCCTTCTCTAGCAGTCGTTCTTTTAATCGCTCCGCCATGCAGCCGAGTATTGTCAATTGGAGCGGATTCCGTTTTGTGCCGCGTCGTACTTTTAGCGCCCGGAGATGTTGCAACCGATTCCAGATTTTCTGCTCCGCACCTTCGCGCACAGCGCATGTAATGAGCATAACAACATCTGCATTTGCAACGTCGGTACAGCGTTGGTAATCGTGCTTCTGCAAAATGCTCCATACGACCTCTGTGTCGTTCGTGTTCATTTGGCAGCCATATACTTCGAAGTATACTTGTCTTCCATGGCCGTTGTAGTCTAGTGAATCCAGATATGGTATATTAGTGTTCACGTCGTCCAATTCATCATCTTCTTTGGTCCGTCGTTTCGTTTTAACAGTGAAAAAATCCTTTAGACCGGGACCTCTCTCAATGCGTTCAACGAACGTTTCACGTGGTCGACGGAGAGCAGATTTGTTAGTTGCCGGCTGTGTGGTAGGATTTACAACGACTTCAACAGCTGATGCGCCTGCAACGCTGCTGTGGTTACGCCAACTCCGGTGCAAATAACCATTTACAATATGCCACCGTACTTTCATGTCACATCTTCTTCAAAACAATTACCAGTGCTTAATTATTATGTCACAATAATCAAAAACTCGTATTTAAATTCTTATCGATACGTTCTTATCAATACTTTCTTATCGATAGTTGTGCTGAAAGTATTGTAATGTGGTACAGTGGGTTAGTTTAAATGTATTTATAATTTTTATTGCTTATAAATTGTGCTTGTATGTACACAGTTAGTTTTTGAATGAAAAAATATTAGTAATTAACTTGTATATCGATTACGAAAATGCCAAACAGACGTGACCACTAGATGGTGCTAAAGACTCGTGTAAGTAAAATTTCATGTCATTATAGTTTCAAAGCTAGTGGCGCCACTGAAATCGATGACTAGCTAGGACGAACTCTATGCAGACTTCATGTCCCAAACGCCTTAAGCAATAGCACTATCTAAAAACATCCTGCCGAACTTGTCTCTGCTATTCGATTTATAGATGCTACATTAAAGATAATTGTAGTTAAATCCAAACTACATTGCTCGATGCTCGGCAGTAATTTTCGTGCAAAGACTCCTTTGCTGAATTGAAAGGATAAAAATATTGAAAACTGTTTTTTAATTCTATAAAGAAAATATAAGACTATTTAGACTAGGACTGTTATGTTGCCATATTCTGTAGAGGGCAGTTGGCATCATGTGCCTAAGGAATAATAAACATAAGATCTAAAAAAATCATAGTATTATATTTAACCGCTAGATGGCACATGTGTCAACTTCAACTTTTAGAACAATAGAAACTAGTATTCGAAACTTTCAATAGATGGTGCTGCACAACAAGCAAATCACCTATTCATTGTCACAACATTTAGTTCGTAATAATGTCAGCAGAGGCGCTTACTGACATGCCCGTTCTGTTAGTCCTTTACAGAGGTACATTACTTCAGTTCTACTGCTAATTATCATTCTGAGTACATTACATATGTACATTACTACAGTCCTAGTCCTAGCTAATTATCATTCTGAGTAATCTTATTTTCATTATTGTCATAGGGTTTCGAACATTTTCAATTTTTGTATCCTTACAAACATTAAATGAAAATAAAGACAATATTGTGTCTGCGCAAAGACTGATTGCTGCTGATTATTCCTTGAGACGCTTCCATAAATGTGCAGACACTCCAAGCAAATTTCATTTGCGGCGAGTAACTTAATGTGGTCGCCCCACAAGTGCAATGTATTTTAATGTGCTTTGCAAAGTTAA
>JABVZY010000051.1:911990-929955 GCA_020883555.1 Drosophila nannoptera | reverse complement strand
TGCGGACTATGGCGTGACCGGGTCGCATTATTGTCGCGTACTAAATCCGGGCACGCCAACTTTCGGCCGAAAATATTGAGTAGGGTAAATCGCCAAGTCCATTTGCATAGTTTGTACATTTAAGTTGTAGCTATCTATATTTATGGTTAACATTCTATCTGTTTATGGCCACGCCCATGTCGGACGCACTATAATTGATGAGGGTGCTTATTGTTTTTCTCGTTCATCTATTCTTGTGCTATCGCAGAATGTTGGAAAATGATGTCACCTGCATTAAAATCGGTATATATTGTTAGTGCTTTCTCCTGCTGCTGGTTCCCAATTTTATGTAATCAGGAATTCACTTCGCATCGCATCGCGTCGCCTGAACCTGACCCCAATCTGAGATCATCAATAATCAGTTTTGTTTATGCTTATATTCCGTTGTGGCTATCGGCCCTAAACTAACGCGTAGCTGTCCACCCACAAATTACCCGAGAGCACGCACACACTGGCACACACACACTCGCACAGTCGTGGGAGGTTCGTGAAAGTGCAATTTGCAAGCTGGCCCTGGCGACTGTCGGTTGCAGGCATTGCGACAATTGATTTAAAAGCCTCCACCACTAACACTACCAACAACAACAACAACAACAACAAGAAAACAACAACAACAGCCACATCGTCAGAAACAATAACTGCAAGCCTTGCCGAATGTCCTTGGCTGTGGTAATTTATGGAGGCAGGTACGGAACGCCTTGACGCTTGTCTGGCCCAAGCAGGTCAAGTAGCGTCTAAAGGTCAGCTTTGAATTCGCTGCAAGAGAAAACCTGAAGTTCTGACATCTGCCAGTGGCAATTAAATTTTAATTGGGTAAAAGAATTAAAGGGAATAAAAACGAGAGGCGAAAAACAGAGAACGGAAAACGGCAGAAAACCGAGCACTGAAAACTAATTAACGCAGCGCCCACAAAACCGACGTACACAACACGGAAAACCTGGTTAGAGAACACGGCAGGAGCCGATACGTACAGCGGACAGCCGGACCGCAGCGCGGACCGTAGACAGAGTCGGCTGCCTCCTTGTGTTTTGGGCTTTGAGACTTAACTTCTGGGTGGCATGTTGTACTACTGCTGCCCCTTATCTACGGCTCTGCCGTGTACTCTGCCCACCTTAAGTGTTTCCTGGTTGCGGCGTCTGCGGTCGAAGGTCCAAAGCCCCCTTCACTTCCAGCCCCAATTTCGGACTTCATTTCAACACGCCCCAAAGTAGGCAACAGTTTTTTCTGCCCGTTTGCTACAGACGGCGGAAGATTGAGCTTTTCTCTTCTTTACCTTATTGTGAATCAAATTATATTGTATTGTTTTACACGAGCAACATGCCAGGGAGCGAGAGGGGCTGGCGAGAGAGAGGTGGTTAGTGTGATGGTGTGAAAGCGCCGTGAATTGAGTGAATGTCCAATTTATCTTTATGCCATGAATTGTGAATTAGCCCCAACAAATGATTCTCACGGAAACTACAGACAAATGAGAGTACAATTATTGCAATGGCACATCAGCAGCATGTTAATATCCTGGCGAGCCATAATGAAAAAATCTGTGTCTCCATATCCCAGAGCTTATGGAGACTATTGAGTATAATTGAGACAAAAAATAGTTTCGCTTTGCTTCAAGGCTCAGTGGAAGCAGGATTTTTCTTCGAGCCACATTTTCGTACCGCATTCAGTTCATTCATTCATCTATTTATCTAATGGCCGCAGCCCAACACACGCGCGCATATGGATGTACACACATAATCGTTGTAGCCTAGGGCTGATGGGCTGCTGCCACTTTCCGTATTTTCCGGATTCTGCTGTTTTTATAGCCGCACATGCTTGCATCTACACACAATCAAACACGTACGCGCCCGCTGTCAGGGTAACATATCAGAAGGACGCAATTCCTGCAGGCAGTTCTCTTCTACCTTTTTCTCATGCCACGCCCCTTATGGTAGTGACCAAGCCTCTTGCTTTTTCTGATTATCGATTGGGCATTTGTAAAATACGTGCATCCACAAAAATTGTAATGGGAAGGCGGCGAATAATAAAATATGTATTAGGGTTGGGCAGCCAGGCGACTAGACAGAAATGTGAAAGTAGCCCAACAGGAACAGGAGGAGGCAGGAGGGGAGGAGGAGGCACTTTGTTAAGTTTCTAATTAGGCTAGATCTTATCGTTCATTGAATTTAAGCAGAGCCAGACTTGATTTAAGAATTTGTCTGTCGAATTAGATAAAGTAATTTTCATATCCGTTTTATGACTGAATTCCATTATCTATATTGAAAATTTGTAAGCCGTTTCGATACTATAATTTATATAATTATAACAAAAGTTATTGAAGTCCTAAAAGAGATGCAGAAACAATTTAGAATTACAATGAACACATATGTACTATTAGGGCATGATTTGAACCTAAAAGAGAAACTATTTTGTAAGAAGGTCTTATTAACGGAAAACTCAAACAAATCTGAATGGAAATTATTGGCAACACATAATTCGAATCTATGAGAAAGAATTTCAGTACCCGAAGGAAAAGTCGAACCAAGTCTTTTAATACTCTGAGCAATCGGACCAAAAATACAAATCAAATGAACTTGATGTAGAATTTGAAATATACAAATATCATAAATTATTTTACAGTAAATTCACATATACATCGGAAATATATATATTGTATACCATAAGTATAATATAGCTAAGTATTTATTGAACAGATCTAATTCCAAATAACAAATATTTATATAAACTGCTATATATGTATATACATACTCAATTGTTGAAAAAACAAAAAACAATATTGAAGTTGAAATCAGATTAACAATCCATTAATTGTTCAAATCGGCCAAACTCGAATGAAAAAGATTGAAACAAATGAACTTCCTATGAAAATGAAAACATTTCCAAAAAATTCACTTCTATCTCCTTGGAAGTCCTTGTAAGCTATTGTAAATTGTTTTGTTTACGTACCTTAATACAAAATATTACAAATATACTTCTGTGTCTAGAGTCATCGTTATATGAATAAATCAAGTACTTTAATGCATACATATATATAAATATATATGTCTATATATATTTATGTCCTTATCGACCACGTTATGAAAAACAAACAAGACAAAATATTTATATTCTGTTATTTTAGAATGTTGGAAGTTAGGATTAGGTCTGATCTGGCCAGGACAAAACGCTGTATGACGCTCGGACCCAAGTATAGAACTGCCTTATGCCAATCGAGCGATTCTAATATGCGATGCTGGGACTGCGATGGGCCGTCTTAGCAGGATGTCGTTTCCGATGTGTTCATGTAAAAGACAACTATATGATATACTTCCAAGGCATCATTATATATAAATATATATATTTTTAATTAATAAGCTGATTTAGTTGTGTGCCCTTTTAGTTATGACTATTATTTAGAACTCCACTGCGATTGGCATGGCATACTGAACTGTAGAATATTACTGAATGCACTTTACAGGATGCCTCTTATCAGAGCAATCTCATGCGATCTGTCAGACAATCTCGAAGAGAGGAACTACGAATAGTGCAATAGCCCACGCTATGCTCTACTGTCCCGAAATGTCATATGGCAATTTCTTTGCCATGACGTGAATAGAGCTTGCTTGTCGGATTGAGTTTCGATTGTAAACTGATTTGAATGCTGTCATTGACCTTTATAACCATATCATATCTGTGAAGGAGATAAGCGTTTAGGTTAGGTTAGGTTTCTTAGATTAAGTTCAGCCTGTTAAATATACTTTTTTATAACGTGTAAACCTTTGGCAGATAGCGAGATTACCTGGAGCCGATAACAATATGTGCTTACGAGATCTAGCACACAAACAACTGCACCAAGCTCCATATGAAGTTATATTTTTTAATTAGATAAGGCATTCAAAAATATAAAAAATGGTAGTATATGGCATATATATTTATATAGAGACGAGCAAAACAAATTTCTAATGAATGCTTTTAATAATTAAGATCCGTAAACTTGAACTTGAGCGGTATATTGGGCTTGTTTATGAGCACCGAGCGAAAAGCATTCTCCGTCGAATGGTTAAACTCGACTTTGAAGTTACGCAAGATCCTGGCAATACCCAACTCGAGCTCCATATCCACTATTCGCTTTCCTACGCACATTCGTGGCCCGAACCCGAAGGGTAAGAACACGAACGGATTCGTCGACTTCAACGAATTTGCGGGGCAGCTCCGGTTCGACCCGGAGTCATGGCGTAACCACCGCTCAGGAAGAAATTCGGAGGCGCGTGGAAAGTACTGTTCGTTGGTAAGCGAGTTCAGGGAAATCATGGAAATAGTAGTGCCCGCTGGCACCCTGAAGCCACTCAGCACACAGTCGCGACTGACCGAGCGCATGTGGCCCAGAAGGAGCGGCATCAGTCGCTGGGATTCTTTGAGGCAAGCACGCAAATAGGGCACATTTTTCATGGTCTCCTCCGTGAACTCTGAGTCCCTTTCGGGCAAGATTCGCAGTACCTCCTCGCGCAGCTTCTCCTGCTTCTCCGGGTTGGTCGCCAGGGCCAGCATAAGTGCTGAAAAGGTGGTGGATGTCTAAATGGGCATAGATTATAAGAATGGCAAGTTCGATGAGCTCCTGATGAGCTTACCGTATCGACACCAGCCATGAGCATATCCATTGCCATGACAATGGCCACCTTCTTATCGATCTTCAGCAATTTCTCGAGCACACTCTGCTCCCGCTCAGGCCGCTCTATGCCGCGTTCTGCCTCAGCCTTTAACCGGTCCAGAGCCTCATTCACATAGGCCAGCGTCACCTTTTGTATATTGTCGTAGGCTTTCAATAGCTTCTTCATCATAGGCGTTTGAATGTAGCGCCAAAGGGAAGGCTGTATCTCCAGGACAGCGGCATATGTGAAGAATTCGTCCAAGCTCTTGAAGAGCAGCTTGGCATTGTCATCGTTGTGCGAAGCTTTGAGAAGACCTAGCTGCTTGTCCAATGCAACCACAGAGACGGATTCTAATGTCCAGAAATTAATGAACTCTAAGAAATTATCTGGGACCTCCGACGTAGTAGGATCCCTTATAGCTCTGATTCTAAGTATTTCAGAATTGTAATTAAACACATGCCACATTGAGATATTTTAATCTTCTTACCTATCCACGAATTCCAAGTTAACTTGCGACATTTTCTTATAGTATATTCGCACGTTCTTTGGCTGCATCAGCACAGGATTCACAATGCTGCGAAATTCTCCCCACGTTTTGCCTTGGGTGGCAATAAGTCCTTCCACGCCTCCAAAAAAATCTTTTTGATGGTCCTCACGATGATATCGTAGAGTGTCGTTGCCAGGCCTGTTAGGCCATACGCCTTCATTTCGATAGACAACTTCAAAATCCTTTGGATTATATGTGGTCAAAATAGGTTCCCTGCCGAAAATGCCTGGCATCCGAAAGATGTCCCCATAATCTTCGCGCAAGGCAAGCATCAACTCCGCCAAGTCCATGTTTCTGTATTTTCCGCCCGGGAACCCCATGTTGAAGATCAACGCTAATGGGTTGGCCCTCGGGATATCTTCATATGGGCGAGCACTCTGCGATTCCAAAGAATTGTTAGCCCCTGCCAGCTCCTTTATTGCAGCTGCAGTACTACGAGCACACTAAATAAACGATTGCCCATATAGTTATTCCAATTAAGGTAGTCTTTCACGACATTCACCTGTTGTAGACATAACGAATTGACTATATTTTGAGTCTGCCTCAAGACCTTTAATTTGCGCGTTTGAAACATTTTGCAGTAATCGACGCTGTCTTCATCTAATGGCTTCCGAAACGTAACTGCATTTAAGCATTAAAAATCACTTCGCCCGAAAGCTTTTTCTTTATCTCCTCAATTCGAGAGAAATTAGAATGATCTGCAGCTTTCAACAAGTGTCTAGCCCGCAATTTGAAATCGACCCCGCGCATCACTCTCACCCGAATTGTTGATTGTGCTAGAGCCGCTGGATTTCTTATCATTATGGTTTGTTTTTATTATTGCGTTAAAAGATTATAAGATTTAACTTAACATGTAATAATAAACTGAATAATAATTGTGAAGTCATGCAAAGTAATATTTACCAGTATATATATAACCTTTTCTGATATAGGTTGTTGGTACATGCGCTCTTGAATTCTTGAATTTATGCAGTTTTGTGGAGGATACATAAATAAAGAAATCTTATAACATATTTTATATGTAATATCGTATGGTAGAGGACGATATTTCTGATTTAATATCTTCTAGTCTTCCATTCTGTGCAAATTATTTTTTTACTTAGCACTTATATTCATGCACCTATATATATCTCTATCGCCTAAATAGCTAGAAAACTTCGTCTGAAGTCAATGTCACAGGAGTTCCGATAGCTTCCAATCTTACGATTGCTCATTTGTCGAAATCTGCGCATCGCCTCGTGTATTTCCTGCACGCTAATTGGCTTCACAACCTCCATGCCACGGCCCTGCGTTACCTCTGGGCACACATGCATCATTGCGGGACTGCCTCCAGCTGAGGTGACCCGGCTGTACGGTTCTGTGGTCCGGTTATCCGAGTTCAAGCGCGTCAATATCGCGTAGTCGACGATAGCTGCGATTGTTTCATGGGCTAGATATGCCAATATATTCATAGTTGGTGTCGGTATACGCAAGTCGGCTGGTAAATCAAGAAACCGTCTAAATTTGTTCTTAATTTTTTCGCCGTGTCTGCAGTAGAATGAAGTCTTTCGTGCTTCGTTGAACTCAAGATACTGCTGTCCGGTTAGTATTTGTGAAATGCGATCGGCACGGAACAGACGGCGCATGCGATCTTCATCGTGTAGCTCTTGCACCTCAATGGCCAGTTCTTCATCTTCCTCTGGCTGCTCTAAATCATCCACAAAGTCCTGAGGTCTGCCAGTCCGTATGCTCAAAAAACGCTTCAATATCCGCATATCCTTCAGATGTTTTCGCATTCGCGCTATCTTCACAGGATGGTTGCGCATAAGGAACTCAAAGTCCGCCTGCGAGGGACAGGGATTCTGTTTACGACGCATTGCCACCAATGACGCTTCATTGAAAATACCTCGCAGTTGCTGCTGCAGTATTTGTTCTACCAACCTGACGCTAGCCGTTCTTGGCTGATCGCTGTCGCCAAAGCTTCTCATAATGTCGGCAATTTCTGTGAGCAACGAAACAGGCGCATCGTCAGCAATTGGAATAGTGCCCATATTAGCAGTTTGATTATGGCTTTGATTTGGTGTGGCAGCTGTAACCGCCGGCAGCTGCTGATGTTGTGCTTGCGCCAGGTTTCCGCCTTGAACCAGGATCACTTGCCGATGAACGTGCATTGGTTTGTTGTCTTCTATATTAGACAACTGAGGCGTTGAAGATGTCGTAGCCATAATGGGTGATGCGACGCTCGATACATCACTAGCAGCAATCGATATAGAATTCTGTCGTATAATGCGCTTTGCTTGGTAATTCATGATGTTGCTGAATAAACGTATTCTCCTTTTAAAATCCTCCTGGGCTTAGAGTTTGGATAAAAACTTGGTTGAAGAATAATGAACGAGTTAGTTCATAACGCCAAAAACCAGGGCTGCATTAATTCACTTTACGCAGTGACCAATATCTAAATAAAGTTCGCATCTTAGATGCTTTGAACTGAATTTTAGTTTAGTCCTAAGTTTACACTATCTATCACATATTCTAAGAACAAGGAGTTTATGTTATTTTAAAAAAGTAACCACACTGAGCTGAGTGCGAAAGAGTCACAGTTCACCAATAACCTATCGAACTTGTTTCACTCCAATTTATAATCTATAATCGATAGTCTCGCACCACCATTTTTGTTTGGACAATGGAGACTAATCACTAAAAATAATATCTTAAAATATAAGTAATAGAGTCGAAAGGACCGCCGCAAAAATGTTTAATGGCATGGTGAAGACCATACGTGATAGCATTGTGGGCACATATCCATCCTGCCATGTGAAGTCGAGGCTGGAAGAGCGTCGTGCCAAGCAAAGAGCGCTGCGGCAAGAACGTAGACGGAAGCCAGACAAACCAGACGATTTCGTTACCTACGAAGATTCTGGCAGCGACGAGGAAACGCCTCAACAGCAGGACGAGGTTCTTAACACGTCATATAATTTGTGCGACTATCTGCGGAGCAGAGAGAATGCATTGTGCGACGTGAGTGTAATATATATATTTTACATATGCATGTTTGGCTAATCTTTGCATTCTTATAGCGCCGTAGCGTAAATGCCGAGTATACAAGTCGATATGTACTGACTCATGATATGCTGCGCGAGACGCAAATCAACCTAGGCTATATCAACAAGGTATTTTGTTCGAAATGGCTGAGCAACCGTCAAGTGGTGTTCGGTACCAAGTGCAATAAACTGCTCGTTTACGATGTAAATATGCGCCGAGTTGACGCCATACCAACACTGTCCAATAGTCGTGCCAATCATCCAGAGATGCAAGGGGGCCTCCACGCAATAGAACTTTCACCCAGTCGGTCATTTTTGGCCACAGGAGCACGTAATTCATCAGACATTGCGGTGTACCGCTTGCCCACCCTGGACCCGGTTTGTGTGGGTGAAAACGGGCACCGGGACCTGATTATGGGCATGTGCTGGCTAGATGATCAGTTTTTGGTATCGGGATCGAAAGATTCCCGTATGGCTTTGTGGCGCATAAATGAAGATCACATGGACTTTCCCGACGGTGGTGAGGAGTCTTGTCCTACATTTGCAACTATTCATCCGCTGAGCGTAAAGGAGGTGCGGACGGCCCAACGAGTAAGAATATACTTATATATACATTTGACAAAAGCCAAGAGCATTTGTAAGTTTTAAATATTTTTCTTGTAGATTCGTTCACTATGCTTTAATAAGGAATTTAAAGAGATAGCTGCTTTATCACTGAATGGTTACATCCACATTTTCAATGCTGAGACATTCAAGCAAACGCTTTCACGCAAGCTGCCCAACTGCCAAGACAATGTGAGCATCGCTTATCACAACGATGGTCTATACGCTGTCGGCTGTCGTTCCTACACAATTTTACTAGACGCACGTACGTTGCAGACGATCAAAAAGATAACATCTAGATACAGTGGGTGTGGTATACGAGCCACATCCTTTGAAGGCAATCTTTTAACGGTGGGCACTGGTCTAGGGATGTTGTTATTCTACGATATTCGGGCCGGGAAATATTTGGAAAGTAGCGTTAACGCCTCACGTACAGTAGCGCTCAAATGCAGCAAGGGCATTGTGGTAAATAAGGAAACGAGCAAACATGATATCTTCCTCTATCAACACTAACTATATCTTTGTTGCAGTATCCGGAAGATGAAATGGATGGATTCCAGCAGGTAAAATATGTACCTGCTATTTATACGCACTGCTATGACAGCACACGGATGCGGTTGTTTGCAGCAGGCGGACCTCTTCCTGCGACATTGGTAGGCAACTATGCAGGGGTTTGGCAATAGTTTTTCCACGGGTGTCACACAACTGATTAGTAAGAGTATTTAGCCAATAGTATCTGTTCTAGCCTTGTCGCCATCGGAACGGCGATGCGCGAAATGTGATTTTTGATTTCTTTGCTAATTTTGACTTTCTTTTCGTTTAGTTATATATGGATTGTAAGATCTTTATGTTGATTTCTACAATTAATAAGTGTAAAGTGTATGCATAAACTACGCATAGGATTAGCTAATTGCAGCTCGTATTTATACAGTCGATAGATATATATATATAATATAAAATAATTCATTTATAAGTTAACACATGCACACACAAATGCAAGCATTGTTTTTATAGTCTGATCTTAATGGTAATAGAATTTGAAATTAAATATCAACAAAAGCAATTTTCATAACAAAATCGAAGTACCATTATAATCGCTTGTATTCAGCATTGGGTATTTTTGGCTTATCTAAGTACACAGATATTCACAATGTTATTTAAATGATTTATACAGTCGTTCTCTACAGGGGAGCGGTTATATAATGCATATATTTGAAAAGGAGATTTGTAAATATGGAATTCGACAGATAAATACAATTGGGGCAGGGCAATAACCATTTACAAGATTTTTACATTATTGCACATTTATAATATACAACAAACAATGGACAAGGACAGTCGGCCATATTCCCTATGAAGTACTATTATTAATACTTATGAAGCTAGATGACTGAATATCGGTTAATTATTATTGTTGGCACTGCCGCCTCCACTCCAAGCGCTCAGAAATCCAGTCCAGCTACGATTTTGGCCATCGGTGGGAACTAAGCAAGGACAAGTGGCAATTTTAGTATCCATATATAAGGAAGGTTTCAACTATTCAATTACCTTTTTGTCCTTTCGCCACACAATTAAGCATTTCCACTTCATTTCGACTCAAGCGGAGAATTGTATTTAACACAGGGACCAACCTTTGTCGCTCATCCGAATTGGTCAGCGTGAGAAACTGTATTAGGTAACACGATTGTAATCTATTACTGGACCATAAGTATCATAACTAGTTTACCTTTAGGAATACGTTTTTCAGATATTCTGAGTTGTGCATGTGCTGTTCCCGTTCTTCAGAGCGTTCTTGGCGCCGGAGCTCTTCTTTCAACATATCGTTCATTTGTGTTAGCTTGGCCAGATCCTGTTCATTTTCGGCCAGAAGAGTGGTAAGATGACGGACGCGGCTTTCCTGTATGCTCAGACGCTCTTTAGTGGCCAACAGTGCGGCCTGAGTATCAGCACGCCCGTCAAGCTCGGAATCATCGTCCTGCATGCTGATGCTCCGTCCAAAATTAGAAATGGTTGTGACTTGATCGCTGTTAATGGCATTAAAGGATGTGTTTAAAAGTTCATCCAGCGGCATAAAATCGTGTGAACGTCGTGAAGTTGTAGATATTTTACGCTGGGCTGCCACTTGTGCAAGTGTTTCTGCGCTATCGTGATCCAAAAGTAAGTCAATTTTGCTCTGCTCTGGACTGGTCGACCCGACACTTGCAGCTACAGGCGGAACCGCCGGTGGGGTGTTCCTATTGGCTGTGGTCATCTTTTCGAGCTGATCGATCTGTTGCTGCAGCTGCGCAACACGCAATTGATGAACATCGTCCATCTGCTCAAGCTGCTGGCGATGTTGCTTCATTTGCTGTTGCTGCTCCTGTAGATGTCGATGATTTTCTTGAGAGAGCGTCTCATTTTGATCCCTCAGGTCGTCGACCGTTGCTAATAACTCTTGACAGCGTACTAGCTGCTGTGTATTCTCTCGTCGCAAATCCTCCAATTGAATTTCCAATTGGCTGATTCGCAAAATACTCTCATCGCGGCTGGCACACAATTTCTTTTCATTCTCACGCATCGTGGCTAACTCGATCTCGAGGTGATGCTCCTTATCCGAGTCTCGGTGTTGATGCTTCCGAAGCACGGCCTGAGCCTTCAACTTGTAATCAGAATATTCTGTTTGAAGCTGTTCACTAACACGTTCGGCCTGCCGCAGGGCTGTTTCCAGTTTGTTTGAAGCATCTTGTGTCACCTCCAGTTGCTTCACAGTGCTCTCCAACAACTTATTGGATTGCTGTAACTTGGCCTCATATTGTTGCGTGCATTCAGCTAACTGGAGTCGGATCTCCTCCACCTGTTGATTTTGCCTCTCAATGGTCTGTTCCAACTCTTTCTTTCCAGTCAGAGCTTCTTGCTTAGCATGCACTGCATCCTTGAGCTGTGCCTGCATGCGATCAATTTCCACCTTCAATTGTTTGCTATGAGCGGCCTCTCCTTTCTGCGCCTCTTCCAATATATTAATCTCTTGACGAAGTTGAGCAATAGTGTTTTCCTTACTGGCCATCGTTTCCTTAAGCACTTCTAGATCCGTTGTCTTTGCCAACAATTTAGCGCTCACTTCACTCAGAGATTTTTCAACCGCTTCAATTTCTAGACTTAACATATTCGATCCTTTAGACTTGTCTTTGGATTTGAGTTTTTGGTTCTCTGCACGTGCTGCATTCAAATCCTGTTGAAGTTGTGCTTGAGCGGCTTTCATATTCACCACCTCGGCCTCCAGTTTACCTGCGCCCATTTCCTCCATATCCTTAATTTGTTGTGTCTGTTCTTGCAGTTTCTTTTTCAACTTGTTGGCTATTACTCGTAACTTATTGTACTTCTCCTCATAATCATCGTCAAGTTCGCGCATACGATTCAATTCCTCTACCCTTGATATTGTAGATGTGGAGAGTATATCACTTTGTGCATCGCCATTGACTTGCTCTAGCTCGTCAATTCTGCTTTGCAATTGGCCTATCTCCTGAGATTTTTTCGTTAATGTTTCATTTACTGTTAGCAATTCCGAGCGACACTTGTCATACTGTTCGTTAATACGAGATATGGCATCGCCTCGTGCCTTTAATGCCTCATTCAGTTCTCGCATCTCAGCTAACAACTCAGTATGCTCTTGCTCCTTTAGGTGATAACGAGCCTGCAAGTCCTCATTGTGTTGTTGTAAGTCGACATAGTTTTTATCCAGTTCAACAATCTTTCGCTCCTGCCTGCTGCGCTCTTCTTTCACCGCTTGTGCCAAACGCTGTAATTGGTTCAATTGTGACGAGTATCGGATTACATTGAACAGTGGAACAGATTGCACAGGTGCAGCTGGTTTCTGCTGTTTCTTAATGATACTGACTAGGTGCTCTGCGCGAGACAACTTGGATAGAGCACGATCAACATCTAGTGTAGATTTTGGAAGCTTTTGTTCCTGTTGATCTCTTATAAGGTTGGATATACGCTCTAGCTCATAAACTTTCTTCAATAATCGCTTGTTTTGTTGCGATACTTGAGGGCTTGACTTAATAGATTCAAGACGTTCCTTAAGTTGCGTGTTCTCATGTTCCAGTGCAGTCATTTTGGCACAGAGTAATTGCGAGGCTCTTATGATCTCCTTTTGCCACTTGGAAACAGATGTCGCATATTCATGCTGAGTTTCGAGGAGCACACACTTACACTCCTTTAAGTTCTTAAGCTTACGATGTACATCGATGAACCTATCTTTGAGTGCATTGAACTTCGCGCGCTGCTCTGAATTAAGTTGTTTAACAGACTCATACTTTTTCTGTAGCTTGTTATGCTCTGCAAAACGCTGTTTTGCCTCCTCTGCGGCGCTCACTGCCTGCTGCTTCAGTATTACATTTTCAGCTTCTGCTTCTTTAAGTTGCGCAATATCTTGCTCCAGAAGTTCTAGATTTTTTCGTTGTTCACTGCCAAGCGCGTTGACTTGTTGCATAGCCAGCTCCATGCGTTCGATGTCCGCAAGTAAACCATCATTCTCATCGCTGAGACGTCCCAGCTGCCGTTTAAGGCTCTCGTTTTCAATTTCAAATTGTTGTAACCTTTCCTCGTCGCATTTCATGCGATTCTGTAGGGTACTTAGCTGCTCAGTTAAGATGAGATTTTTGTCTGTGAAATCCTGCAACATCTCCTGCATTGCTGGAAGACTATCTTGCTTGGCGACTGCCTTGGCCAATTCACTCTTTAGTTGACGATTCTCTTCTGCTAGCTCTAGAGAACAGATAAGCCAAAAATTAAATTTATCCTTACTAGGTTGCTTAATTAGCTAGCTCACCATCTTTCGCTTGCTTTGCTTTTTTGGCAATACCAAGCAATCCCTTGTATTTGCTGATGAGTTCATCTTTAGTTAGGGCTTCGATTGGATTCTTCTGCGAATTACCCAAAAATACGTACATATATAACCGTACATATTTTTATGGGCGAAACGTCATTGTTTTGCTTTCGTTGCCGTAGACCTGATACAAACCTGCACGTCCTTTGCTGATGAATCCATTTTCAATGATGAGTTTTTGCAGTCGTATTCCTCAACAATACACTTTCATTAGTCAACCTTATCTGTTTTTGCCCTATTTAAAAAATATACCAAATAAAATTGAGCTTGTCATATGTGTAATTTAACGATAACCGATAGTTTCTAGCATATTGACTTTAACATATGCTCTTAGCTTGTAATGACTTCAAAATCATTGTCGTGGCATGGGCAACATATAAAAATAATGTTAAGAAAAGATTTCTAATTGCAATAATATTAAAATATTTCTTAACTAGCATACATGTGGTGCATTACAGGAAATATTTATTTATAAATGAAGTCAGTAAGACATTTCGATATAATAATATTTTGTCATATTAAAACATATTCACAGTAGGCTAATGATTTCTTTATATTCCAATGTTTAGTAATATTTATTTTATTGTTTTGAATATCTTTGTATATTAATGTATTCACAATAAAGGGGCAATCGGTATTCTACCCATCTCTAACGAATGGTTATTTTGGTATTTTTAGAAGTATTTTATTGGAAGTACACTTGCTGCTGACAATTGAGCCTTAGACCATAGACATGGATCTAAGTGATAATCAATTGGAGGATCAATCGTACATATACACTAATGAACAGCTATTCAATGACAGTTTTCCACTGTTCAAGGAGGTTCGAAGGCTAG
Source organism: Drosophila nannoptera (assembly GCA_020883555.1). Taxonomy (NCBI): domain Eukaryota; kingdom Metazoa; phylum Arthropoda; class Insecta; order Diptera; family Drosophilidae; genus Drosophila; species Drosophila nannoptera. The sequence goes on along the minus strand of JABVZY010000051.1, from coordinate 915,418 downwards.
GAAAACTTTGTGATGTTACACTGAAGGTCTGTTGATAAAACCCGTATCTATACATTATCCTGTTTAGTGTCGATTTCTAAATATGAACGCATGTATACATATGCAAAATGCAATCGTTTCGTATAGGTTGAAGATCAGACCTTTTCGGCGCATCGCGTTGTCCTGGCTGCCACGATACCTTATTTTTATGCAATGTTCACGAACAACATGGCTGAGAGTCGCATTAAGGAAATCACCATGAAGGAGATCGAACCTAGCGCTTTAGGAAGCCTAATTAATTATGTGTACAGTGGACAAATCCGAATCGACAACCAAAACGTGCAAAGCCTTATGGTAGGCGCTTCATTTTTGCAGTTGTCCAACGTGCGCGATGCCTGCGCTAGTTTTCTCATCTCCCGTTTCCATCCACATAATGTGTTGGGTATACGTACATTTGGGGATTCGATGATCTGTCGTCAATTAACGGATGCTGCTGATAAATATATTGATCAAAACTTTGCGAAAGTGTCCCAATCTGAGGAGTTTCTTACACTGGACTGCGAACAGTTGTTGGAGCTGATGCGTCGGGATGAACTAAATGTCCGCAACGAGGAAGTAATATTTGAAGCTAGTATGCGTTGGGTCAAATACGCCGTGGAGAAGCGCTCCGAGCTTTTCCCGCAAGTATTGGCTGCGGTACGCCTGCCGCTGTTGTCCCCCCAATTTTTAGCGGACCGCGTAGCACGCGAGGAACTCATACGGTCGTCCCATCAATGTCGTGACCTTCTCGATGAGGCAAAAGACTTTCATTTGATGCCCGAGCGTCGCGGCTTGCTCCAGAGCTTTCGTACCCGTCAACGTTGTGGAGAATTTTTCACGGGTCAAATATACGCTGTCGGTGGGCTCGCAAGTACAGGCGAATCTGTCAGCACGGTAGAAATTTACGATCCAATTACTAAAAAATGGAAAATGGGAGAGCAAATGTCCATGATGCGGTAAGCTTATAAATTCATCGTAATCGATTAAATAATCTGTAGACTTAACGTTGTCGAACAGGTCAAGAGTGGGTGTGGCTGTTTTAGATGGCAAGTTATACGCTTTCGGGGGATTTAATGGTACGGAACGGCTATCGACAGTGGAAGTGTATGATCCACGTAAGAATAAATGGTCTCAAGGCTGCGCAATGCTGTGCAAGCGCAGTGCCGTCGGAGTAGCTGCTATGGATGATTGCATTTATGTTTGTGGTGGATATGATGGAGTTACATCGCTTAACACGGTCGAGGTATACTATCCGAAAACCAATACGTGGAAAACGGTATGCAGTATTTTGTGAGTTATATAAAGATCATATACATGAGCGTTTCATATTCTAGGTTGCCCAAATGATGAAATATCGCTCAGCTGGCGGAGTCACCCAATTAAATGGCTATGTATATGCCCTCGGAGGCCACGATGGATTGTCAATTTTTGACTCTGTTGAGCGCTACGATCAGAACGAGGATGTTTGGATTAAAATGTCGCCGATGCTAAATAGACGATGTCGCTTAGGCGTGGCAACGCTGAATGGAAAGATCTATGTGTGCGGCGGCTATTGTGGCAACTCCTTTCTGCGTTCTGTGGAATGTTATGATCCCCTTACAGACACTTGGAAACTAGTGACGCCAATGAATTGTAAAAGATCTCGCGTAGCTCTGGCCGCCAACATGGGAAAACTTTGGGCCATTGGTGGCTATGATGGCGAAACAAACCTGTCCACCGTTGAAGTCTATGATCCGGAAACAGATAAGTGGACGTTTATGCCTCCAATGTGCGCGCATAGTGGTGGTGTGGGTGCTGGAGTAATACGTATCGATTAGCTTGCCTAGCCAAAAAATTCTTTTGTAGTTATGTGAATAGATAATTTATGAAATTATAACTATAGTCGTGTTCACTATAAATATGTGTGCAGCTAATTTTTAGTGGCGCTTCAAACACCGTAATATTCATGTACTGTTTTTCGTCGTAAAAGGAATTGCATTCCAACTGTATATGTTCGTTAATTTTTAGCTTAATAATAGCCCACAATACTCATTAAATTGTAAGAATTTAACGTAACTGAGCAGAGAAATTCAATATATATACGTATACATATATATATATAGACTATTATGTGTCGTTGCCTCAATCTGTAATACAATTATTATCTTTGTTGTATTGCCAATTTTAAATAAGATAAATCTCATTTAGAGCGTATAACACCAATCAACTGTGTCCCACATGTGCGACAAATTCTCTGTTTGCTGAACAATATGTTGACAGCAAATACAGAGACGCGCAAAAAATTTCAATTTTTTATAGCACGAGGGTTACTCTACAGGTTTCAGAAAGCATATGGTTCTTCATAAATTGTATTTGCAGTAATAATTTTGAATTGCATATAACCCAAGGCCTCACTTCCTGCATAGATAAAGCCATATTAGTCTTTATTAAAATTGATCAACATATTGAGCAGCCCTCTTTGGTGTTGTCCATGTCCTTCGCTATTGCTCTTCTCTATTTTTTTGGCATAGTGCACTTTTAAATTGAATTTCTGCCACCTGCTGTTGCCGTTGCGCATGGGCTGCCTCTGCTGTACAACAGGTGGCGCCACGACTACATTGCGTGGTACGCCACGCTTATCCGTGGAAGTAAGTGCCATTTACTAGGTCATAATGTAATTACCAGAATAAATTCCATTTATAGATGAATGACACACCAAAAAATAACGGAAAACCGTTGGCATGTCATATCAATTGTTATCCAGGTTGACTGTGGGTTCGATTCAAAGAATTCAACGGCCCCCAACCAGGCTTTTGATCATGAAGCGCAATACGTTATCAGCATTTACGATATAACTGCATATGGGGCAAAATTGGTATATATGCTCATATAGCCCAGGGACGCAGATTGCGCGCGGCTTATTTATTTGATTTCAATAATCAAATCACCAATTGCTTGTTTATCAGCAAACGCATTGCGCAATTTTATTTTAATTAAATGCTAATTATGTTTGTCGCTGTCCGTGCAAATATTTGATTGAGCACAAAAAGTCCGAAACTGTTCAGATTGCTATGTATGTACGTATGTATATATATAAAAACATTCAAGAAGTGCCTGCCAATCTAAATGCAAATTGCATCTCTGCCCAATCGAGTTTTATGGCCCCGAAAATTGTTGGCTACAAAGAGTTACAAGGCGATAAGGCGGATGCAATGTTCAAAGGGAACTCGCGTATGAAAGATTCTTTAAGCGTACATTTACTCATTCCCATCTCTTAAAGATGTCTTCTCCTCAATTTCCAGAAGAACTTCAACTTTAATGAGAGATTTTTGACGTTCAGCAGATGTTCATACGGAAAACATTTTGTTGAAGTGCCCGTTTTTTGAGTATTTAGTTGTCTGCATTTGCATTTAAAATGTTTCGTTAAATAT
>JABVZY010000051.1:873336-895812 GCA_020883555.1 Drosophila nannoptera | reverse complement strand
GGCAAGCGAAGTTGTTAAGCCGATAATTGTGTGGAGCGCTGAGTATATTATATTCCATATACTACGAGCGTATCTACATGGGAATCCGCAGAGTAAACAATCATCAGCGCTCGCGCGCATATTAGGTGCCGTCCGTGGGGTGCGAGCTGTACGGGACTCGTCCGTAGATACTTATCTAGATAGTACATTGACTTCTGCGATTTGCCAAATGCATTAGCAACTGCTTCGCAAATAACTAGGCAAACACGAGCTTCTGTACCGGAGAGACCAAGTCTATCTGAAGTGCTTAGACGCACCCAATGCCCCCCCCCGCCCCCCTCACCCCTTGGTTGCGTAATGCCTGAGCTAATTGTATTTCGTGTGTGGCCTCCAGACCCAATGTGTGCACCGAGAAGGAGGAAACCGACAGCTCCACCGACGAGGCGAACGGCGAGGAGAGCGCGGACTCGGTCGGTCAGGAACGTGATGCGCTCGGCCCGGTGGTGCGATCGCCGCTCTTTGGCCAGTACCACTTCAGCGTGAACTCCTGCGTCGAGAAGCCCAACAAGCACGTCTGCAGAAAGATGTAAGTGGGGCAGCAGCCAGCGTTGCGTATACTTGATTATCCATTGATTCGCTTCGGCTTGCGCAGATTGAACCAAAATGGCAAGAAGAAGACGATTACGGTGACTCGGCAGTGCTGCCAGGGCTACGGACGTCCACGCAACGCCGACTTCACTGTACCCTGCGAGAAGATCGACATCAAGGACATCGAGACAACGGCCGCCGAGATGGGAGCCAAGCAGTTCATTGAGAGCGCCAAGAGCGCCGGCGAGCTGGGCGAGATGCTCTCCAGTGGCAGCGGCAAGAAGGTGACGCTCTTTGTGCCCAACGACGCAGCCTTCCAGGAGTACCGCGGCCAGCACCAGCAAGAGAACGTGAGTAGTCCCAGACGCGTAGTCCCAGTCCATGGATCCGCTAAAGAAGAGATTCCCTTGATATTTAGAACGTGGACGATGCCAAGGCGGAAGCCTCCCAGAAGTCATCCGTTTACAAGCTGCACTCGGTGCTGGGCGATGTCCAGCTGGAGGATGTGCCCAATGAGAAGCTGCTGCAGAGCGAACTGCCCGGCCAGAAGATTCGCATCAACAGCTACCAGCTGCCGCCAGCTCTCGGCCTGGAACCGTACCGCTACGCGGCCAACTGCGTGCCCATCGAGAAGCACGACAGGCTCTCCGAGCAGGCGCTGGTCCACACCCTGGGCGGCGTGCTGAGGCCGTTGACCAAGACCGTGATGGATCTGATACGGGAACGCGCCGACATGTCCATCATGCGCACCGTCCTGGAGAAGACCAATGTCAGCGCCCTGCTGGAGTCGGACAAGCCCGTGACCATCTTCGTGCCCACGGACGCGGCCTTCGACAAGCTGGAGCCGCATTTGCGGCGAGCCCTCAAGGAGGGGCGTGGCTGCGCCTCCAGTAAGTAGCCCAGTAGTCCTTCATCCGGAATTTCCTTCTATTTGCTAATGCGCCCGTTCCCGCAGACATCCTCAAGAACCACATTCTGGACCTGACCTTCTGCTCGCTGGCCACTCTGCCGGGTGCCAAGACAACAGCCTACAATCTGCTGGGTGAGCCGCTGCTGCTCAACCGCACGCGCCGTGGCCAGAATGAGACCGAGGAGTCGGCCATCTTCATCAATAATGCGGCCAAGATTCTGGACGCCGACATCATGGGCACGAATGGAGTGCTCCATGTGATTGACACCATTCTGCCCACGGAGTCGGCGCTGCCCATGACCACGCTGATGACGCAGAAGAACCTGACGATCTTCAAGCGATTGCTGGAGGCCTCCGGCCACGACTATCAGTTCGATGACCTGGACAATGTGACAGTCTTCGCACCCACCGACAAGGCCCTGCAGAACACGCCGTGGGCGCGCCTTTTGGCCGAGCAGCCGGAGGCGCTGAAGAACAACCAGGAGCTGTCCGAGTTCCTCAACTACCACGTGGTCAAGCCCATGATCAAGACCTGCGACCTGTCGGAGAGCTCGCTGCCAACTGTTGCCGGCCCGCACGTCCGCCTCAATCTGTACTCCACGCACGCCCTCTTCACGGACGTCATGAACCGGGCGACCGTCAATTGCGCCCGCCTCGTCCACTTCGATGACGAGAGCTGCGGCTCGGTGCTGCACCAAGTAGACCGCCCTCTGGCAGCGCCCAAGAATGTAAGATCAGCTGATCTCCACTTTGTAATGTGTACTAACTTCTTTTGCTTTTAGAATCTGCTCAAAGCGCTGGAGGAGAACCCGAACTACAGCAAGTTCTTGGAGCTGGTGCGCAAGGCCAACCTGACGCATTTGTTGGCCAACGAGTCGGACAGCTTCACGCTGCTTGTGCCGAAGAACGATGTATTCGAGGAGTTCACCGAGTCCAGCGAAGCGAAGGGCGCCCAGATCCAGGCCCAGATCCAGGCCCAGATCCAGGCCGAGCTGGAGGCCCAGGTGAAGACGCACATTGTCAACGATGTGGTCTGCTGCGCCGGCATCATTCCCACCAACTGGCCATTCGTGCGCTCCATCGAGACCATTTCGGGCCAGCATCTGCGCATCACCCGCGACCGCCGGCCCAAGATCGAGAACGCCGGCGTCACCAAGTGCGATGTGGTGGCCACCAACGGAATTCTGCATGAGATTAACGACATTATCGTGCCCAGGGCCACGCAGAAGCAGGCGCGGCCGCAGCTGACGCCCAACTATCAGCCCCATGGCGAATTCGATATCTTCTTCTAAGGATCGACTGGGTTCCATGCCACTCTGTCTCATATATATCTGCATCAATATATTTATGTTATTTTATAAACATTTGTCGACGATTGAGAACTCTTTCTGATAAATTAAATAATCTATATACATACACATAATGCTCGTAGTTGCACGACATAAGATAAGAAAATTCCCACTGGGCAGCTCATCATATAACTCATATCACCCTGTTATTTTATTCTCAAATTGAAAAGTCCCATTGGAAGGTGCAGAAATATCCAAGAAGCAGAACTTGCAACACCCAGCTCCACAAACCGCTGCAATCATCGGGTGTTAAGAAGGACTGTTATTGGTTCAGTTCTAGAAATACAGGGAAATAAAGGGTAAATTATTTGCCATTTATCCTATTCCCCAACGCTTAAACTGTTGCTGGGAACATCTTGGTAAATGATGAATGTAAGAATCTGGAATTGAAAATTGTAAATGATTTGATGAGCTTAGACTGATTAAATAAATTCGAATTTGCACTCAACTGATTCGAATGATTCGAAGCTTTGAGAGATCAGCTTTTCTTGCTGTAATGTTCTTACTCTTTCAACTGTCTCTCGCACTCTCTCTCTCTCTCTCTCGATCTGATTAATGTACCTAGGAGGTGAAACAGATGCTTGTGCTGCATTTGACTGCGCCCGTATATAATTCGCATAAGGCCTATCATTTGACATTCGAGCGATGTCGGGAACACTTCCAGCAACCTTTGTGAAGGGCTTCCACGATGAGGAGCGGGTGCGTCGCATGGGCTACCGCAAGTTGGGCAGCACCAATTTGAGGGTATCGACCATGGCGCTAGGTGGCGCAACCCTCAGCGCCCTCTTCGATAAGAACTTTGATGAAGAGGAGGGCATTAGAACGGTGCAGGAGGCCATTAAGTCGGGCATCAACTACATAGACACGGCACCATTCTATGGCCAGGGTCAATCGGAGCAGGTGCTTGGCAAGGCGCTAATGGACGTGCCCCGGGAGGCATATTACATAGCCACCAAAGTGGGACGCTACGAACTGGAACCTGACCGCATGTTCGACTACTCAGCGGCCAAGACCCGCGAGAGCGTCAAGAAAAGTCTGGGCCTGTTGGGACTTGATTATGTGGATGTGCTGCAAGTGCACGACGTGGATGCAGCGCCCAGTCTGGACGTAGTGCTCAACGAGACGCTCCCAGTGCTGGAGGAGTACGTGAAGGCCGGGCAGGCCCGGTTCATTGGCGTCACCGGCTACGACGTAGACGTGCTCAACGAGTGCGTCGAACGAGCTAAAGGCCGCGTGCATGTTGTACTCTCATATGCCCGCTACACGCTCCTGGACAACACCCTCTTGCGTCACATGAAGGCCTTCAGGGAGCTGAACGTGGGCGTTCTTTGCGCCGCCGCCCATGCTCTGGGCTTGCTCTCCAATGCCGGGCCCCAGGCGTGGCATCCAGGCAGCAAGGAACTGCAGCAGCTGGGCCGCAGTGCCGCCGAGATCTGCAAGAGGCGCGGCGTGGAGCTGGGCAAGCTAGCCCTGCACTACTCCATGCAACTGGAGGGCGCAGCCACCTTTGTGGTCGGCATACCCAATCGCCGTCTGCTGCAGGTCAACCTAGACGCGGTTTTCAATGGCCTGAGCTCCGCCGAGCAGGAAGTGCTGCAGTACCTGCGGAAAAAGTGAGTAGACCTGTTTGCGGAATTGTGCAATTCGGATTCGGATTCGGATTGCGTCAGAGCGTCTGCTCGAACTTTACCTCAGCCAACCGGTTCGCGAAAACTGACTTCCAACTCTCAACTATCTCTTCGCTTATCTCTTCCAGCGTGTTCAAGCAGTCTTACAGCTGGGGCTCCACCCTGTCTACCATCCGAGACTTCCAATAGTTGGTTGGTCCTACGTGGATGCCCGAGACTAGCAGGCTTACAAAATAAAGCAAACACACCTTAAATATCAAATATTATCTGCTGCAATCGCAATCAACTTTTCTGTATATTGATTACGAGAATCAGTGGGTCTATTTCAGGAAGGAAAATTGAGTCAGATTTAATCTGTGCCCTCGCGAGCTCTCGCAATCGGCAATTGTATTTCATTTGCATTCACCGTATAATATATACTTATATATATATATATAACGGGTATACATATATATACAATTTCCTAAAGGCAATCATGAGTGAATTTGTAGATCTAAAAAACGGTATTTGTTCAGCTGAAAACTGCTCTCGCAGTTCACCCGCCTCGGCCTGAACCGGCCCTGTGCAGTCTGAGTGCTCGGCATATCAGCAGGCTCTCCACACAATCAGAAGCGCGTTCTCTACACGCAGAGTGCATTGAAAAACAGACTTTTAGTATGCCGCGCATTCTCTTCGAGGCTTGGTCGAAGTGCGGAGCGACTTGTTATTCTTAAGGAATCCAAATTATTGAATCGAGTCGAAATGTCGGGAAAGTTACCACCTACCTTTGTGAAGGGCTTCCACGATGAGGAGCAAGTGCGCCGCATGGAATACCGCAGGCTCGGCAAAACGGGGCTGGAAGTGTCCAAACTGTCGTTCGGCGGGGGGGTTTTCTGCGCCAACTATGGGTGTGTGTGTTTTATTTCTTGGAAGAGCGATAAAGAGAAACATTTATGATCTGCGCGCAACTGTTCATCGGCAGGTTCGAACTGGAAGAGGGCATTAGCACAGTGCACGCGGCGCTGAGAGCTGGCATCAACTACATTGACACAGCGCCATGGTATGGCCAGGGTCGGTCGGAGGAAGTGCTAGGCCAGGCCTTGAAGGATGTGCCACGTCAGGCCTACTACATTGCCACCAAGGTGGGGCGCTACGAGCTGAACTATGAGAACATGTTCGATTTCAGCGCCAAGAAGGCGCGAGAGAGCGTGGAGAGGAGTCTTAAGCTGCTGGGCCTACAATACGTAGATGTGATACAAATACATGACGTGGAGTTCGCCGAGAACTTAGACATTGTGCTCAATGAGACTCTGCCTGCGCTTGAGCAACTGGTCAGGGAGGGCAAGGCGAGGTTCATTGGACTCTCGACCTATCCCCTTTCGGTGCTGAAGGAATGCATTTCTCGAGCCGAGGGCAGATTCCACGTGAGGACCTCACATTATTAATATTTTTATGTGATCTATTAACAATCATCCAATTGCTTAGACGGTGCTAACTTATGCTCGATACACGCTTCTGGACGATGCTCTGCTCGAGTACCTGAATTTTTTCAAAGCTCAGAATGTGGGCATCATTTGTGCCGCCGCTCATGCCATGGGTATGTTGACCAATGCTGGGCCGCAGTCCTGGCATCCGGCGACTTCGGGGCAAAAGCAAATCGCTCACCAGGCGTCCCAGCTGTGCATGAAGCAAAATGTGGAATTGGGCAAACTGGCCATCTATCATACGATCCAATTGCGCGATGTGTCCACCTTTCTGGTCGGCAATCAAACGCGCCGATTGCTCCAAACCAATCTGGCTGCTTTATACGATGGCCTCAGCGAGACGGAGCAGGAAGTGCTGCAGCATCTGAAAGAAAAGTGAGTGGTGGTCAAAACTGGTATCGCACTTGCACTCGGAAGTTGACCGAATTCGTGCAAGTCGGATACAATGCTACTATTACATCACATCCGACTCCATTTGCGGAAAGTCCGTCCCAGCAGACAGCGCAGACGTCATTACGAGCAATTCCGTGGCGTGTCCATTGCCCACTCATTGTCAATCTTGGCCATCGGTGCAGTAGGCAGCCGTCAGCTACCCCTCTCTCCCTCTTTCTCTCTTCACCTGTCTGTGCAGCGCTCTCGTGCTCTCTCTCTCAATCGCTCTTTATATGGTTACTATACATATAAAATTGTGCCAATCTATTACAGCGCAGACAATCTTACTTATTTTACATAATCTTTTACTCTTCAGTGTCTTGACGAAACCGTTTCACTGGGAAGGCATAGAACTGGATCGATATTGGACTGCGCTTAAGAAGAAATAGTTGAAGCAATTCATTTCAGCCGACCTCCCAAATAGAACTGAAGACTAGAAGAAAAATCTATAGTTGTTTTTATTGTTCATTTAAATGGGAGAGCTGAAAAACAGAAAGAATAAAAGACTTGCAGATGGAATTAAATAACAACTTATTTTCCTTTACATCTTGATCAATTTAATCAATTATCCGAGCTTAGCTTCCGAAAATGCATTTCGGCTTATGCCTGACTTCCACCTTTCGCTGGTATGGCTCCCAGATTGCCACTAATTGAGCTTTAATTAACGCAATTTGCAGTTTACATATCTATGCTGTGCAAATCAAAGAAAACAATTTGTGGCGCCACGGAGAACTGCCCCAGCAATACGCTGCGGTGCATGAAATGGGGAAGTTTAATACAACCGAATCATGAATACTCGCAATGCGATACGATACAAATGTACAAAATGCACAAAGATCGGCACGAACAGCGGAAGTGCAGTAGATGGAGTCGCGTTTTGTTTTCCTTAAATGCAGCAATTTCCTGCGACTGCTTTAAATATATTTTCTTTTACTCAAATATTACAGTTGCTACCAATAAATGTAACGGTATCAATGCGACTGCGCAAGCCTTTCAGCTCCACAGCTGATTGTTCGCATTCTCAGTTGCGCAAGAGATTTTTCTTTCGTTCACTTTCCAGCTCTCTTTCATTCGTTTCTGGCTGGCTCTCGCGCGCTCTCACCACTTCGAACATTTATAGGCGGTGCGCCGACGCAGCCAGAGCATCAGTGCTTGCTACCGCTTCGAATCGTGCGGACGTGTCTCGGGTGATACGAAGTAGTCGTCAAATTTGTGTTGAAATTAAGTGCAATATGTTGGGGCTTCAGCAACTAATTTTCATTCTCCTAATCTGCAATTTTCTGTCAGCTGTCAGTTCTTCTGGAAATAATAATAATAATAATAAAAAACAACAGCAACAGAATCAAGGTAGGCTCTTAGAAAACTGAACGTTCGATGATTCACATTTGGCTTGAACAGATTCCTAGCGGCATATAAAGCCACGCTGAAATAGGAGAAACCGGTTTCAAAAGAATAGCCGCAAAGAATGAACAGAGATGCGCTCAAAGTTTTTTGGCCTCTTCTGATTACATTTTGTAATTGAGAGAAAGCGAAAGTACCGTTAAAATATTGATTCTAAAAGTAAATAATTAATGTTCATATTAGAAGAGCACAACTGCTTAGAGGTTCTTCTGTCAAACTTCTGTTGCTGCAGACTTTAAAAGGAAAACCTTTATATTTTATCCACCGTTTTCAGAAATCTGGGAACAAGACCTTTCGGACACTTTTAAAATCGAGGGCAGCGATCAGGGAATACAAAAGGTCAATCTGAAATGTGGTGCCAATTCAATGAATGTTATGTTGGAGACGGAAAAGCCATTTACTGGCGTCATGTATACACGAGGTAGCTTCTATAAACAGACTGCGCCGTGCTTCATGAAACCCACTGCGACTCAGGGAACGCGAACACTGGAAATGAGCTTCCAGTTGGATCAGTGTCAGACGCTTAAGGATGGTGACCTTTATACGAATATCGTGGTCATACAGAACGATCCGGAGCTTATTACGCCAGGCGATTCGGCTTTCTCGTTGGAATGTGATTTCCGCCAACCCCGTAGTCTGGATGTGGAGGCCAGCATGCAGGCTAGAGACAGGTGAGATTACTTCGCTGAATAGCTAAGAGTATTAGGATGCATATTCAATCTTAAACCTTCTGTAAACATGAATATGTTCAAAATAAACATAGAAATCCTCAAAAATTGCGCGGCACCCGCGGTGGCAACCGCCAGCGTCAATAGAACTTCACCCGTCTTCAGAATAAGTTCTTCAACTTTATTCTCTTTAAATTGCTGTACTAAAGGTACAAATTCAAGTTTAAATTTGTTCAACCACTAATCACATAAATATTAGGGCTTAACTAACCAACAGTGGACACATCCTACACTTCATAACCACACGAGATACATGCATACATTCCACAGAGTTGCTACAAAATCCAAAATAACACTGACAAGTCCCGACCCCGCGGCACCAATGGACAATCTACACAATTCGGTGGTCAGTCACAGTGATACAGTAGAGTACATACCAAAGTTTACAAAGCCAAACAAAACCATAAGTCTCGGCACTGTTGAGAAGGTGACACTTCCTCTAGAACACCAAAGAGATGAACTATAAGTATAGTAAATATTGCTTTTAAAAACAATACATGCTCACAAATAAACAACAGGTGAGGCACCAATACACGCTTTTTGTTGCATCGTTGTTTTCAAATATATTCTGTTTATTTTTTTTTTTACTTATTTTGATTGCTAATACAAATTTTTATTGTAGGAAAAATGCGCAGAATTCAACACTGGCTTCTTGAATTGGATTGTACTATTCACTTAAATACTTCTTTTAATACCTTTGTCCTGTGATATTTTTTAAGATCTTGTTTAATAAAAAGACAAATAAACAGAATAAAGAGAATAGTTTTTTGCTTCTCAAATGCTGCGCCATACAAGCAAACAGAGTTGGTTAGCAAAGGCTTGCTGAACATCTGATTTTTTTAACAGTCTGGTATCACTCTTCACATATTCGCTGTCCGGCAAGCTTTGATAAGCACAAAATTGTAATAGACTATCAAATCCGCAGTACCCACTTAAAAGAGTTTTGGAGTTTCAGGTAGATATCATTGTTGATATATAATATGTACTAGCCATAAAATTAAAATTTTTTCTATATGAGTAATGTTCTCTTCGATCATCTAAACGAGAGCGATTGTGCATTTATCTGTTTGCTATCTGCGTATTAAATTTTAACAAAGAACAAATGGAATATTTAATCTAATTAGTTATTGCAGAGCTTCTAATGTCTTAAAATGGACAACCGTGTGTTTCTCATACTGCTCTTTGTGTTGTGCGGTACAGCCAATGTTATATTGGTCAAGTGAGTATGCGTTGAGTCAAAAATAAGCATCGATGAACAATAATGAATTACAGATGGATAAGCTTACAATCGTTAGAGGGCAGTAATGGAAAACTGCACCCTTTTCATCATCCCGTTACATTAACCTTCTTAATGTTCTTGGGCGAATGTCTGGGTTTCTGTGTTTACAAGTTCGTACATATGATAATGATGCGACGCAGTGTAAGATACAATGTTAATAATGTTCGTCTTTTACAAAATTACTAATTTTTTTATTGTTAACTTTAGCATCATGGTTTAGATACAAATTTTATTTTGATCAGCGGTAGCACTGAGGTAAATCCGTTTTGTATGCTCCTGCCGTCGTTCGTACGTAGCATTGCTTCCATTTTGCTGTTTACGGGATTATACTTGACCTATGCGAGCAGTTTTCAAATGATAAGAAGTATATTTAATCAGCCCTATTTTTCCGACTGGAGTCCTATAATGTCTTATCTTTATTGCAGGCGTTGCACTGATCTTTGTGTACTTTCCCAGCGCGGTGTACATGAACCAAACATTGACTAATCGCTGGTTGGCTATTATTACAATAGCATGCGGAACTCTTGCCATTATCTGTTCGGATGTGACTCGGATCGCATATGATAATCAAACAATACCGTATACTGATCGCAATGCTATACTAACAGGAGATTTATTGATAGTTATAGCTGAAGTGTTGCAGGCTCATAGATATATATATGAGGAAAAGCAGTTAAAGGCATTCGATCTTGTTCCAATAAGAACAGCTGGTTGGCAGGGTGTTTTTGGGATCATTATTACCCTAGTAGCTGCAATTTGCTTGAATTTTATACCAAGTGTTGCACCATTCAATGAAAACTCGCGTGGGGTCTTCGATGACCAGACTGATCTAATGCCGCAATTGCATGGCAAGACGTTGTTAATTATCGCGCTTATAAGCTTTACGTGTATCTCCGCCATTTACAACGCCTTGGGAATGTCGATCGCGAAATTTTCATCTAGTACCAATCGTTTGGTTGCAGATGGAATACGAGTCTATCTTATCTGGGCGTTTGTCATATTTGCTGAGTGGGAAATTATGAATATGATTACACTATTGGGTGTGCTCATACTACAGATGGGCATCATTATGTATAGGCAGGCTATAATCGCCGAATGGTATCGCCCCCTATTGGCACGTTGGCAGCGAAGTCGTTATGTGGACATAAGCGCCAACACTGCATCCACACCCAGCACCCAACCAGCGGACATTATTTGAGACTAAAGTCTAAGCGAAGATTGAGTCGATTGTGATAGTAGAGGAGGGCTGATTAAAATGTCCAGTTGTGGGATTGAAAAAAATTTACTTATTAATAATAAAATTAATGTATTGAAATAATACTGATACATATATAGTACAGAACTAATAGATTTGCCTTTTACTAGCACTTAAATTTTTTAACAATTAATTTTTCATTTATCTACACTTATACAGTCTTCTTCTGCTCTATTCCCAATATACTTTCTCCAATACCCATGAAGTAAATCATTTGAACAATACCGAATACTGGTGCAATTACCATTGTCCGGCAAAGGCCGCCCTTGAAGAAAGCCTTCGGTCCTTCATTCTTCCAAGTATTGCTGAGTAGTTGTTAAATAAATGAACGTTCATACCTCAATTAATAAACTTACTTTATGCAATGCAGAATGCCATTGTAATCTTTGTCGTCGGCTTGCATTCTAGTCTTAACTACGTCTATGGGCGTGACAGAAATCGCCGATGTCATGCCCGAAGTCAAGCCAGCGACTAATGACCACCAAAATACAGCCTCCCCGCTGCCATCAAGCTTTCTTGGTCCATAATTATTTAATATGGCAAATAATGGAAAATATATAACAGAGAATGTTACATCGCGGGCTGCGGTAGGTACGATGCCCTTATATAGACCAAAGATACCATTCTCCTTGATCATCTTCTTGGCAACACCTAATGAAGTTAAATCCTTATCTCCTACCCGGCCAGCTTCCTGCATTTGAATTTTTAACAACTCCATTGGAGTAGTAACAATAATTTGGAATAAACCAGCCAAACCCCCTGCTAAACACTGTTTCGATAAAGTTATTATACCCTCCGGTGAAGCAAGATGATAGCGAAAGTAATCATTGGCAGTTAACTTAATGGCCTTCTCTGGTGTAATTAGCAATATGTTAGAAAGTGACCCGCGATAAACACCAAAAAATCCCTCTTTCGCGAGTGTCTTGCGAAAACAATCCGCGCTGATAATAAATACAAACAATTTCACCTTAATATTTAATGTATTTTCCTTTTAGACTTACATGCTGGTATACATCCGTTCGCCATTAGGGCCAATTGTTTGATTTTGCAGTCGAGTCTTAACCAAATCTAACGGATAGACGCACGTTATCCCAATGATACCTGCTATCCCTCCATTTATAATCTTGGGCAAAATACTTAAGGGAATAAATTAATAGCGTAACGTCGATAAATCGGACCGCCACTTACACGAAAGAACCCTTTCCCTTTATATCAGACATTTAATTCCACTAAATATAGTCAACGAAAATTTGAAAACTTACACAACACCTGTAGTTGTTTCGATATCGATTTAACTTAAATTTAGTTTGTTGCTAGGTTTCCATTCAACTTCGTTAAATACTTAAAGATTCATCTTTACAGATAAAATTTGAAAACCATAATTTTTGTAATTAAGTTGAAATATATATATATATTTTTATTTATTTTTTTTTTTTCGTGCATTTACATTATTTATGCTAAAATATTTCGGATATAAATTATTCATTTTTTTTGTGGACTACATTCATAAATATCATCAATATATAATCTTGTTTATAGGACAATCATTGTTTTTATGTTTCTGAATGTTAATTTGCTGTCCAAAACCAAATAAAAATGCAAATTTACTAAATAATATATCATTGAATTCGCAAAAAAAACTGTAAAAGCGCAAGTAACTTTTTGTGATTGATTCCAAAATAACAAGGGTTTAACACTTACACAATAATAGCATTGATATTCGTTATCTTATTGTCATCGGGATAGAAGTTCTGCTGCATGTAAGTTTGATATCACTTTTACGTATAAATTTGTATGTTGATATATAAATGTATATATATATACAGTATATAATGTATATTGCACATCATGTGATATATATTATATACTATATATTATACAGAACTATATTTGTGGAAGAGATAACATATCTGCATACTTCAATGTCGTGCTTCAACTTATTACGGCGAATTGACTGATTTAACTATAACACACACATTTACATTTACAATTTTAATATTTATAATGTCTATTTCTTCTGCATCCCCAACAAGCCTTCAGCTACTCCCAAATAATAAACGGTTTGTGCTATGCCAAACAATGGAGCAATCACAATCATCCGGCAAAGACCGCCTTTGAAAAAAGCTGTTGGACCCTCGTGTTGTAGAGTTTTTCTGATTGAATTTAAGAAAAGCGATATCATTGAATTACAATAAAATTTTACAAATTAAGCTTCTTACGTAATGCAATCCGAGATTCCCTTAAACTCTTTTTCACCATCAGCCTTTTTGATTGCCTGTAGTCTCGTTTTTACCACATCGAATGGATTGACTGCCAGCGCTGCCGTCGATCCAGCCGCCAAACCAGCCAAGAAAGAGCACCTAATACACAAGGTCAAGGTAATTAGAAGAGTAAAAAGGGCAATTAATTTACAAGCTTACCAAAATACCGCTTCACCAGATCCATCATTACGTCGTGGACCTAGGTCATTCAGAGTAGCAAACAATGGAAAGTAAATGACCGAGAAAGTGACATCGCGTAAACCCGTAGCGCCTATGCCTTTGTAGAGTCCAAATATGCCTTTATCCTTTATTAACTGGTTAGCCAATTGTGTAGCTGACACCTTTTCAATTTTTTTTCCAGCCAATTTCGCAGCAGCAGCTACACGTCCAGCATCCTGCATTTGGATTTTCAAAAGCTCCATTGGCGTTGTAACAACTATCTGGAATGCACCGGCCAAACCGCCAGCCAACATTTGACTGCTCATGGGCAGTTTTCCATCCTTAGTGGTAAGTTTATGTCGGAAGTAATCATTCGCTGTTAGTTTGATTGCTTTTTCAGGTGTAATAAGCAAAATATTCACTCCTGAGCCTCGATACATGCCAAAATAACCTTCTGCAGCATACGTTTTCCGAAAGCAGTCAAACCTATGTGAATATTAATAGCATTTGAATCAGTCACTTCAAAAATTGCAAAGAAAGTTCTACATACATGCTAGTGTACATGCGTTCGCCATTTGGTCCGATTTGTTGGTTCTGCAACCGAGTCTTTACCAAGTCCAATGGAAATACACATGTTACACCAATAATTCCCGCGATTCCGCCGTTGATAATCTTCGGGAGCAGCCTGTAAAACGATTTTATATATATTACACTCAAGATTACTATTTGCCTTTTTTCTTGGCTAACTGACAAATATTTGCACTGCGTTAACCTTTGCATTCACTAGCATCCTCAACAAGAGCTCTCTAAGCAGCCTTGACATTGACATACAGCCCGATTGTGTATAAATATCGATAATTTACAATCGGTTATCTGACTTCTCAAAATAGCTTAATAAATAACAAGGGGTATGTAAATATTCGTGTTTATGCGAATATGAAAAATAATTGACAACTTGCCAGAAAACATAAAAAACTGCAGAGCTTTTCAGTGTAGCTTTTTAATAATTCTCTCAAAAAATCTAAAATACGAAAATGCGAATACAATACATGTCTGTAAGTAAATAAATAATGTAAAATGTATGTGAGCAAGTAATTTAATACAACTTAATATTTTGCCAGTCAAAATATATGTTTGCAATCAAGTTCGCAACCTTTTATATACAGATATATTTCTGTATATGTACAATCTTCATTGAACGTGATCTTTTTTATCTAAATACTTACGCGAATTTTTGATGATTTGGTTGTTGGAGAGCCTGGCTTTTGTCTAATTCATTTTGTTGTTCTATGGCCGCCATTTTCTATAGTTGAAAATATTAAAAAAAAAAAAACATATTTGTAAACTCCGTCAATTAGCAAAGCTTAGTTTTTACAATTATTCTATATTCATTCATTGATATGAATCCATTTTAAAAGGTAAATAATTCATGATTAATAATTGATAATTATAATAATAAGGCTTATCTTTGGATACATTCTGAGAAAAAAATATTTCCATTCTTTTCTACAGAGATTATGCAGTGTATCAAATGGCATTAGTGGAACAACAGCATTCTCTCAATACTTGTTTGCTCTTGTTCGTATATACTTAGTGCGATTTTTAACAGTAACACGTTACGCTGATAATTAAATCACTTTAGCTACATGACAATGCTTGCTTAGCCAAATTTAATATTGGTATCGCCTCCATGAGCGGCAGATAAGCAAACAGGACCCTTTTGTTTTATCTTTACCATCTGCACAGTATTGAGTATATAATATTCACCCCACTGGCGAACATTATGTAGTTGGCGAGCATTGTGGTATACCAAGAACAATTTGTTATGTTATTATAAAACGATTTAGATTACAAGCTGAAAATATACGCTTATATGTTTGTACATTTAGATTCTTAACTCACAGTTGCAAACATACATACGCCTTATACTTGTATAGGGTTATACAAATATAACGTATACATACATATATATGTATACGAGTTCTAATTGTTGTTATCAAGTCATTTCACATTATCGATTACTATTGCTGTCTACAATTATGAGTCGACGACTTAACTGTGACTTTTTAAATTAATATATATTAAATATTAAATAAGTATTGTTGTTTGCCTTGCTGTACGAATTACTATATTGAATCCACTTGTCCACAGGTTATGAATCAATAAACTGGTAATGTGTAACTATATTTTACGGCTGTCACTTATTTACGTAAGTTCTTTTCGTACAATCGCAACGATAAAAATTTAATTTATTAAGCGCATTCGCCACTTATAAATATACATAATTGTATATGTATTCGTGTATGTATATATACTTTGCATTAATATATTAAACAAGAATTGTCGTCTGTGCTGTTGACGGGTATCAAATTTATGTCATTTGCAACTAAACTCACATTTATTATTTACTGCTTCTTCTATAGCTGTTTAGATTTACTTTATACCTAATAAATATATAATATGTTATACTTTAATTTTTGTTTGTGGTAATTATGACAGTTTATAATGCAAAAACATGTAAGTGGATTTTACTTTCATACGATTTGGGTGTCGTCGGCAGACTTCGGCAATCAACCCGCTGAAAAGCTTTACTACAATATATGCTTCGGCCGAAATGGGAACTTTCCCAGTGAGCTACCGGCGTGTACTGCATATTTGTTTTTATTGCGACCAGTATATGCTCAAACTGCCGGTCGGAAAGCTCAACGAGTTCGATAACTTCAATGAGCTCTTTGGCGTCTATGGCAACACTTTTTTTGAATAAATCCAAAATAATTTTACAACACTTGAAGGTCTTTCGATTAGTTTTCGTTTCGTCAAATTTGGACTCAATAATATTATTGAGAGAATCACAAAGGTGTGATATATTTTATTTGGAGAATGAGTACAGCACGATTTGCCCGATCGGGGCGCGTTAGAATATGTATTTTGATGAGTATGTTTTTTGTCCTCATCATGATGATTGTCATTTACCATATGTCGCAACAGCAACTTGACGAGACTAGAGTTTTTCGCAGTATTTGCGAACAAAAACAAGAAGAATTGAACAAGAGATTGGAATGTAAGTTAAAAACCTAATCAATGAAACGAAAATACATGGTTAACAATTACTTGTTCCTTGATTGTAGTCCTCACCGGGAACAAATTAGAAGCGGAGAAAAATGCGCAGATGTTACGTGCAGCTAGAAAAAGTCTTCAGGACGATTACGAGAAGCAAAAGGACGTAGAAAAAAGTCTTCAAGAGAAATACGATATGCAAGTTAACAAATATAGACTGCTTGAGGCCAAATATAATGAACTGCAAACTGAAAGCAACAAAAATAAAAAGAAACATATAGATGATACAAATGTGTTGCTCGCACAAGTGCAGCAATTACAGCAACACAAAAAAGAAGTGGAGGCAACTGCATGGAAGGTGGGAATCCACAATTATACTATAATATAATATGAATTAATATTTAATATTTTTTTAAAGGATATATACGAGGCTTTGCTTAAGGAATCGGAACGTAAAACACACACACTGGAAACTGCGCTTAATGAATTAAAGAACCGTTGTAAATTAGATGCGCAGGCACAAGCGAAACATCAGCTTGCTAGCCCTGTTGAGCCACAGGTGGCCGAGACTACACCTTCCCGGCGCTTTAGCTCCCACCAACATGCGCACAGCATTGACAAGCCACGAAATGATAAAATGTTCAACGAACAAGTACAAGTGAGTCAAGGGCTGTACAGAATTGGTGTTGGCAAACCAAGACAAACTACTAACGCAACAGCTAAGCCCTTTGGTATCGGTGGTGGTGTGATTCAGCAACTGGAAATGCATACGCAACTGGATCAGAAACCACAAAAACGCTTTGACGACCAAAAAAATCAAAGTCTTATATTACATACTGTTGAAAATTTTCAGATTGCGCCCAAAGCACCTAAAACGACATTGGATGAAACTAACAAGCAACAGCAGCAAGAACAGCCTATTTTAGCAGCAGCTGCAGGTGCTGCATCCGTTTCACCGTTGAGTGCGCCACGGAAAACTAATTCGAGTACTCAAAATGCCGAAGCTGCTCCAAACGCATCTATAGCTCCCAAAGCTTCTGGTAGCAGCAGCAGTAGTGTTCAACCACCATTGGTAATGCCTCCAGCCAAGCCATCAGCTGAGGGCAAGCTGGAACGAAAGCTGCCGGAGAACGTTGCACCTATTCCTGACAATTTTGACGGCAAAAGTGATGCCGCTGCAGATGCTGATACGGCAGCTGAAGAATTGCCAAAAAACGACAACAATAATCGCTATTCAAATGTACTCAACGAGATGGAGTCCAATAAAAATCAAGGATATTCAGGGGCTCATGAAGTAAAGGATGCTTTAAACGAACAGAATTTCAATTTACCCGGCGCCGAACATAATTTATTTGACGGAGATCTCGGCCCGGGTCATGCAGCTGAAGCTGATAATAAGATAGCTGTCGATGCTGATGCGGCGGCTGCTGGTGGTGGTGGCGGAGAAGACGATGACGACGTCATGCTTGGAGACGTTGCTGTGAAACAACCGCAGCATTTGCTCGATAATGAAAATTTAAATAATGAAATCGCAGGGGATCAAGGCAAGGAGTTTGGCGATGCAGTTCATCTCGATGGAATGGATGGGGATGAAGATCAAGACGGTAATCCTTATTAACTTTAATCCTTAATTATTCTAATTTTTCGGACTTCTTTGCGCTTCCATTTTTTTCTTTTTCTTTTTTTAGAGGATGATTACAACATGCCGGCACGCAAGGGAGCCGATTCTCTCGTTAGAAATTAAAGCTCTAACTATAGATTACTAAGTATATGAACTATAATAGTATTTAATTGGCATCTCTACCGCCTATCTTTGTTTAAAAAGAACAATTTTAGTAGTAATAAGAATCAGTCCCATTTTTAATTTACGCCATTAGCCATAATTAATTATTCACCAACTGCAACGTACTCTTTATTAGTTTTATTTAACCTCTATTTGTTATCACAAATTTGATATTTGTATTACAAATTACGCCTTAAATGTTCATCTTTCTTTCATAAATTGAATTTCGACTCGAAGTCCATGTCGCAGAAGCAGAGAGAAAAAAAATGAAATTATCTTCGAATACACATTAGCAAATTATATTGTATATACGATAATAAATTTATACGTTTAAATAAGTTGCAGTTGGTTTGCTAATATTTCATAGATTTCGTATTTTTTGATTACTCTTGAAGTTGTAAGTATATACTCTGTTTTATGTGATAAAAATTTGCTAAACTGCATTTTTGCGTTACTTGAAACAAACTGTTTCTATACTCATTATTATATGTATTCTAGTAAATACTAAGTCCATCAAATAGTTATTTGATAAGTGCATAACACGAAAGAAGATTGAACAAATAACGCTTAAAATCTGAATCGCCAACTTTATTTGAGCTCCAATGAACGAAAATCACATAAATGTTGAATATAAATAGTTTGTATTAGGAATTTATTTACTATGATCATTGTTTGATCGGGTGCACACACAAAAATTAGAACAAGTTCACATAAAATGAAAACACATAAATATAAAATCTTAACATGAACATAAATATAACACTAGTGCAGTTATTCACTGTGTGTGAGCTACAATCCATGGATGCAACATAATCTGGTCCAAGGGCAGTCTGTGCATGGGGTTTAAAACTAAAAGCTTGGATATTAGATGAGCTGCGGCTTTAGACACATGGTCAGGCAGCTTATAATCTACCTTGAGTATCTTTTTATAAGTCTCTTCATAGTTTTTGGAATAGAAAGGCGCATGCCCAACCAGTAATTCGAAACAGAGCACACCCAAGCTCCAGAGATCAACATTCTTAGTATGTGGCTTGTTCAGCACCATTTCGGGCGGTAGATAATCAACAGTACCACATAGCGTCATGCGCATTGAGTTCGGCTCGTGAACAGACCATCCGAAGTCTGCAATCTTCAGCACTCCTTTATGTCCCAATAGTAAGTTCTCTGGCTTAATATCCCGGTGTATAATATCACGCTCATGCAAATATAAAAGCGCCGAGCAAAGCGCCTTGATATAAGTGGCAGACTGGCTATCGTTGAAACGTTTCAATGGCTGTGCCTGTAGCGCACTGAACAAAGTTCCTTGGGGTGCATATTCCAGAACTAAATAGATGCGTGCATCGTCATGGAAATACGCATACAAACGCAAAATGTGGGGGTGTCGTAAATGCGATTGGATTTCAATTTCACGTCGGACCTGATGCTCAACATTTGTCTCGCCAATCTGACGTTTAAAAAGTACCTTAAGAGCAACCACAAATTGCGATTCCTTTTCCCTCGCCAAGTAAACATTACCAAATTTTCCTCGACCTAGTTGGCGTCCAATGTCAAAGTTACTTAATGACCAAGTCTTTTTGGATTTAGATGGTTCTGTTTTTGAATGTTAAATAGAGTTCTCTGAAAATAATTATATATATAATATTCTCACCAGTCTTGTCCTTTTCAATATTGTTTCCATTATTAATGTTACTATTGCTTGCAGTGACTGCAGATGTAGACGATTGCTTTCCATCATTGCTTACAGCCGGAATTAAATGTTTCGCTACTTCGGCTGAAGTCTGTCGCTTGGATTGAAGAGGGGCATTTGGTTTTGCGAATTGGGCGCCATTTTTACTCCCGCTAGGGGCCGCCGCTACATTTTCAATTATTGGCTAGGCCCAAAAATTTGTATTTGAAAGAGTTTTTCAATATTACCAAAAAATAAGAATTGCACAAACCTTCTTGGCTAAAACTTGTTTCTTTTGCATTGCGGCAGTAGAGCTCACTGTCGCAGCATTATTCCCTGGCTTATGTAAAGGGTTTTCCTTTGCACGCAACACGTAGTTTTGTTTATTTGACATATTACTATAAATATTATTGATAAGTGTCAGTAAATAAGACCTGCAAGAGTCACTGTAAATCCTAGATTGATCTAGTAACCTATGTGAAAATAAAATGCCGTTTGTTTGAATTAAGAAGCGCGTACAGCGTTTGCAGTGAATGCCGATAACACCTTCTAGATAAGCAATACATGTGCCAGTATAAATAAAAAAAATTTTTGGTAAGTTTAGTGCAAATGCCACCGTGCAAATAAAACTTTAAAAATATTTAAGTATCATTTATTTCCTTTGTAATGTTATTCATTGTTAAATCATATGAATAACATAAGACATCATGGTTGATATTTTGTGTTTCTGGTGCAACGTGAATGTCAATACGTATAGAGCCAAAATGGCGTAGAAAAATTAGCTACCAAATTTGTATAAAAGTTGAGTTTAATATATATCCTACTGCTGATTATAAAGCAAAACAATATGTTCCCCAGTGGTAACACGAACGCCGATCTGGGCTATAATAAACACAATCAATATGTGGCTCAACCTGAACATTTTTTGGCTGCACCTGGACCCGGTCCTGTTTCAGTTCCATGTCATGGGATTGCTAACCCGATAGCCACTACAACCCCTGTGCTTCCTATGAATGCACAAGGCAGTATAGACTGGGCTCAATTAGCACAGCAGTGGATACACATGCGTGACTCGTCAACAGTGCCGCCTATGGCTAATTTTAGCATGAACTTGCCGATTGCGCCCCCTCCTCCGATCATTAGCAATGCACCAGAGTACCAACAGCATCTTCAACAGCAACAGATAAGACAACATCAGCCCAACATTCGGGCTCATTACGAAGAACACGGCGAAGCAGAAATGGACATGGATATGGACGAAGAGGATAATGAAAGCCTGCCACGCTCAACACATGCTATAGAAAATTTGCCATCTCCGCCCATGATTACGCAATCTTCGTGGACAGGCGGAGCCAACAACACGTCCAGTATAAATTCAGCGACCGACACAAGTGAGTAACATACTTAATGTGTAGCTTGGGAGTTTTTAGGTTGATTTTCTTGCGCGTTTAATATTTGAATTCTAGTCTGCTCTGGTACACAACAATGGAATGATTGGTCAACAAGAACCAATCCTAATCCCACTGCTCATATTCCTTCGCTGTTAAAACTTAACGTTTGCAATCCAAATGAGCCACGGCTGCAACAACATACCCTGCAAGCTATGTCAAGGAACACTGTTGCAAATAATAGTAGTGGATCTGGTGCTGTTGGAACCGTAAGCACAGAAATTGATGCAAAAAAACGAAAACTTTTGCCAGCATGGATACGGTGACTTATAAACGGAAGAATTTATAGTCAATTTTAATTTTAATATGATATATTATAAAATATACAGTGAAGGTTTGGAGAAAATGGAACGCGAGAAGCAAAGACAACTTGAGAGACATCAACCTATGGGCGCGGAATTAGAGACTCCGGCGATCAATGTTACGCAAGTATCAACCAAATCACTAACAACACCTGTTAATCTCTTGAACATTTCCAACTTGGTAAGTAGAGATGTACGTCTTTGGCTACTGATGATTCAAATTAAAGCTGTGTAAGTGCCAGTGCAATTTGCAACAAAAAGTGAACTATATTGGCAAGTGCACGGCCGGCAGTACACATCAGACCAAAGTGTCTATGTATTATACAGTATGCCAGGCAATTTACTTGAATTTGACATTCAGGAAAGCGACAGCGAAGACTCAATTGTCTCTGATTCGGAGGCGATTGATGCCCCAAACCGTGCTCATCTGAAAGGTAATGATGTATTGAGTAAGGGCAGTAACTGTGATGATCCGGAGGACGATCAAGCCAATGATCAGGAGCAAGAGAAAAAACAAAAGGATCCAAGCAATGCAGATTTTGTTGCTACAGTCAGTAAAGCAGGAGCTGCCAATTCTAAAGCTGCAACAAGTGGTAAAAACTACGAAGAGAGACTTGCAGATTTGGTATGCATCACTATTTTGACACAATGTGCGCCTATCCAGATAATGAAACCTGAAACCCATTTGTGGTTCTGTTGCTACCTATACAGACAATTAGGTGAATTCAGGATTCAAAGTTTGAGTACGATTAATTTTTTTGTGAATGACGTTATTTTTTAACTTATTT
>JABVZY010000051.1:850561-871270 GCA_020883555.1 Drosophila nannoptera | reverse complement strand
CACAAGAAACGCGCCAAGAGCAGAAGCCGTCAAAGCAGAGGAAGTAGTGGTCACAGACAGCGAAATGATTCAAAGACTCGGAAGAGTCGGCAGAGAGGTCCTAGTACCAGCAGTTCCCAAAATTATGAGCGCCATCGCGATAGCCGTGATCGTGGCTGTAATCGTGAACGTGATTATGGACACGATCGGCGGGGCATACTGCATGGCAGACAACAGCAACGACGTCGGCGGCGCCAAGATTCCAGTCAATCCGGGGAGGATAACTCAAGTAACACTAGCTATCGGAATTCGCGTCACGACAGCCGCAGTCACCAAAGCAGTAATAGATATGGCAAGCATAGGCGTCGTACTCGGTCGCGCTCAAAATCTCGTAGCACACACAACTCCCGCTCGTCCGTTTCCACTACCACTTCTGCTTCACACCATCCGCAGCGTCACCGCAAGTAAAATATGATACAAATGTAGTCAGTCTTCTGTTTCTGATGATACTCTTTAATAACGCTTAGAAAATATAGAAACTTTAAAACTTTACCTTGTATGAATTACTCAGCCGCTAGAGTTATCTTTTGTTGGTAAGTATCAAGAGGTTGGATTTTTCTGGACTTGGCACATATGCTTGTTTATTGAATATCTTAAAGAACTTCAAACAAACTCGTACAAATTGAGGAAACTATTGCTAACAATGGCTACTGAATCGTTGAAGATGTACACACAAACTAGAGGAAGTGACTAAAGCAGGAAAATTTACGATAAAAGTATCACTTTATATTATAGTTAAGGACAATAATAACATATTAAAAACTTAAATATAGACAAGACCAAAATCGAAAGAAAGTTTTTTGGCATGTTTGTTCGTACGTTGGGTAAAATGGAATAGAGTGAGTTGAACTAAAATTACAATTAAGCATATGTTACGATATTTAGGGCTTAGTTTAGCGACGATTATTTTGACTTTTGTTGTTCCAACGCGATTGTTGTAGCCGTTGCGTGCGTAGCGGTTGACTTTGGTGCTCGCATGCATCCGCACGGCGCAATACCTCTGCGTATGAGAGATCAAGTCTTTTCAGCTTATGGAACTCTTGGGAGACCGTGTTTGGATGAAACTCAACGCCATTCACCTCAATCACTCGACCTGCACGCTTCGCCCGGGAGCCGCTCATGTTACGATTGTAGATTATCATTGGGGACCCGTTCCATTCGGAGCTGGACCGATCCGATTGTTGCCCCCGGCGGCCGCCTCGTTCCGTTCCGAGCATTTCAGGAGGGATTGGCACGAAGTCTTTGCGTGTACGTCGACCACTGTGTGGAGGACTTGGCTGTGCCAGCGGTGAAGGTTGTGCAAGCGGCGACTCCACTCTACCACCAATGTTGTGCAGACTTCGATTCTTGCGACGATTCCTTTTCTTGATACCTACACCAACTGCCAAATATTCGAGTGGTTCCCGCTTTAATGGCGTCAATACACGACCATCCTCCTCAATAGTTTGGCCGCGAGCAGTCTGCTTAGACGGGCCACTGCCTTGAGCAATGCTTGTTGAGCTAGTTAGGCTAACTCGGCTTTCTTGATTCTTACATTCGTTAATATGCTTCTTGGCCGTCTTCCGTTCCATCTTCGTAACGCACTCCGACATGGCAAATGACTGTTCGGATAATACTGAAGATATGATACTCTGCGTGTCATCTCCGAAATCCACTGAGAATTCATCCTTAACTGCCATATCGTTTGATTGGCCTGCTTCATCTTTGGGTTCTTTATCATCTGCATCCGCCACATTTAGTTTATCTCCATCGTCTTTGTTATCAGCTGCTTTTTTCAGGACTCCAAAGATTTCCTTAAACAATTCTCTATACTCTGGACGGCTCTGGAAGTGCTTATCAATAGGGCTCACGTCATCATATATACTTAGCTTACATTCCTCGCCGTTACTTATGGAGCACAAAAAGTAACCTGGTCTTTCATCCGTTTGGGTATACTTGTTGCTGGTTTCTTCTGAGAAACCCGATGATGAAGTCTCAGCCTCTGAGAATTCTGTAGAGGTTCGCCCTCGCACGCACTTGTCATTTTTCTCTGGGGCAGCGCATGCTTCTCTAGGTAATACGTCGAACTTCTGTGGCAATCCCTCATTGTAATCGCCTGCATTGGCAGATTCCTTTGTGCCCTGGGTTGCATGTTCGATATTTAAATTGCCTTTGCGGACATTTGATGTGCGTTGCACTTCCAACAAAGCTTCATATTTTTCGACCAAGTCCCGATAGGGATTTGGACAATTAGTGTTTTTATCCTCTAACATATCGTTGTCGGTATCTTTTGCAGAAAAGTCAGCACTATTTGTCGCCAATTGGAGGCCGAACTCGCTGCCCAAAAGGCTACGGTCGTCCTCTTCGACGCCATCTTCGGTCTGAGCTACTGACGACTGACCATCATTGATCGATGCTTGTTCTTCCATGACCCGCAAACACCGACTGCACATCTGCCCCTGCCGTACATCCTCCAGCAAAGAGAATTCATCCTGCATGGACATCATCTCCTCGTTTGTGCTAGTAATAGCAACTCGGCTCTGGAGTGTTTGGTTCTCTTGAATAATAGCAACCAATTGCTCCTCCAGTTCGCAACAACGTTGTTTTTCCGCCAAGAAATCTCGTCTTATCGATTCCAACTCGCTTATCAGACTTAACAGTTCCTCATTATCCTCGCCTTTGCTGGCTGCAGCTGCAGCTGCAGCTGCCTCAATTAATTCGTCCGAGTTACCCATATCACTGAGTGCCATCGACCCATTCGATTGCGACACTTCAGTAACACCCGTTGAGTTGGCATTTGCCGCAAATGGGCCGTTGTCAATTGGTGTGGCATTAAGGTCGGCGACAATTTCCTGATCATTGCCAGACCACGGTTTTGGGCAGACAGGACGCTCAGAATTTCTAGGCAGAGTGCAGCGATCCTGCTGCACCGATCTTTCATTTCTACGCCGCTCAGTCGTTAATTGCTGGCGAGTCTCTTCCAACTGTTGATTCAGTTCTTCACATCGCGCTTCCAGAGATTCTATGTTAGCTCCTAGTGACTTTATTTGTTTTTTGTCCCGTGATTTTTCCAGTGTTAAGCGATGATTACTTCGCTCCAAGTCCTGTATGCCCACCTCTAGCTGTTCGTAGACCTTTAAGCGCGTGTCGTTCACTTCAGTCATTGCATTTATTTGTTTCCGCAAGTGAATTATTTCACGCTGTTGTTCTTCGTTTCGACTTTTGTGCTCCTTCAGCATTATTTCCAACTCCCTATTTCTCTCGAGTAGGGTTTTTCCTAACTCGGCCGCCAGTTGCAAGTCATTGAGCATGAATTGGGAAGCTTCGCTGTCCGGCTCACAATTATCTGGCTCAAGCTTACTTCCGTCCATTTTAACGATGTTTTTCTATAAGCTTCTACTGTAAAAAGAATTGCAATTAATCTTGTCGAGCAAAATACAAGTCTATTGATTTTTCGACTTACACTCAGTCCCTGAAGCTTTTGAGCATATTATGCAAGAAACATACACACAGCACTTTCTTTAAGCTGGCCGACACAATTTGTATTTGCTTGCGTCTAGCTTGCAAATACTTTGTGTATTACGTCACCGATTTTACCAATTCCACTTGCATACGTTAACGACGACGGAGTTTTTGGGCAAACTCTTTTTATTCTTTAACGCAAGTGCAAGAGCATTGCAACCCTAAAGCCGATGCAAGCAAACCTACCCCATATAACTGTAAGCTCGTGTCACAGACAGGGACGTTTTTAGCGCAAAGAATATCACGAGCTTAAACATTCAAATGAAAGAAATGATTTTATTTAGAAATGCTGGCTGATTAAATTTGTTCATCATGAAATTAATTTATTTACACTGTCGTACAGTTGGAAAAGATATTATTTTAAATTATTTATTGAATAATAACAACGAAGATATAACCTTTACCTTTTTATTGTATTTTTTTTTTTTTTCGAATATTTGCCTTGGTTTGTATGACGTGCACAAATATATGCATTTATTTTTACGCAGTCATCACCAAGGCAGCGCCCAACCTTAAACACTCTAAAGCCGGTTTTCGTCCAAGCCCTCTGTAAAAAAGTTGGGTTCGCATAAAAAACAGCTGTTGTCTTAAACGCAGGTTCACAGATGAAGAGAAAATACATACATGTGTACCCACATGCAAGCCTATGCACGTATGCATGTATGTGAGAATGGTCAAAGTTGTAGATTTAATATAGAGTCGCATCAATTATAAAAAATAGTCAATAATGTAAATTTTATTAGAATTACAGGTGCGTAAATTTATTTACCTGCTTAGTTCGTAAGTTCGTAAGTATTGTAATATATATATATATATATATATATAATATATAATTAATGTGCTCTTGCAATAATGATGTGACAATCTACATTACAAACAGTATTTAGCCAGATACTTTTAAATAATGCAACAAAAATAGAATTTCCATTGTTCATTGTTCAATTTTAAGCTGCTGCTGTTGCTGCTTATATCTTTGTTCATAAGGATCACCGTAGTCCACCTTGCCGATCTCATAGTGTTCCATTTTATTTCGATGAATTGTGAGTGATGCTCCACTTTTGAAAAATTCTCCACACACGCCGCACTTATAGGGACGCAGTACTGTTAACTGAGTTTCACTCTCGCGTTGCAAACGCATTCGCTCAATGTCTTCAGCACGGCGTTTGTTGACGCGACTATTTTCATAAGGATCCGGGTCAAGCCCCTCTTCCCCTGTCTTAACAGTATCATAATGAAGTTTCTGGTTCCTGTGAATGTTCAAAAGGGAGCCGCAAACAAAACTCTTGCCGCACACGTTGCAGGAGTAGGGACGCTCACCCGTGTGCCTACGCATATGAATCTTTAGGTCATTGGATTGCACAAAACTCTTATCACACTTATCGCAAGCGTAAGGTCGATGACCAGTATGTAGTCGCATATGGCGTGCCAATTTATTCTGGGAGATGAATTTCTTGGAGCATATTTTGCATTCACTAGGCCGCTCGCCGGTGTGCTGACGCTTGTGAAGACTAAGATCCTGGCTGCGCGGAAAAGCCTTATCGCACTCATCGCACTTGTACGGATTTTCGCCAGTATGGCGACGGATATGTATGGTTAAGCTGGAGACGGGAAAACTGATACCACAGTAGGGGCACTCACGCCTTTTAGTTGGACGTTTGGAAGTTGTGCTTGGAGAACCATTTTCTGTGCAACTAGAGGCGTTAGCCACCTCAGGATGGAAAGCAAGCATATGGCGACGTAATGTATCTTGCCGTTTAAAAATTCTTGGACAATGTTCACAGATCAAAGCTCCACTGCTGCTATGCTCTTTAGCCAGCTCCTGGGCAGCTATATCTGCCGCTTGACTATGAGCAATTGAAAAATGACGCGCTAGTGATTTGTTTTTCGCAAAAATACGGGGACAGCTTTCACATTTATATATATAGTTCTGCGAATTTGTTAGCCGCATTCCCAACTGAGAAGGTCGCTCTTCCAATTGATCCCTATAGTAAGTATTGCTAGTATCTGAATCTTCTTGAACGAGTTCCGAGACCACTTCCATAGATTCCAGACCACTATTGGAGTGTTCTTCAGATATCAGTTTCAGATCAGACGTATCTTGACAATTCTGTTCATCATATGTATTTGCTGGATCTTCAAAGGTCTCCTCTTTATATATCTGTTCTTCAGGCGCCAATTCCACTTCTTGCAGCTCAATGACTGATTCACATTCTTCCAACTGCAGTACCTCTTCTTCCTGTTGTCCCAAATGTGTAATCTCATTTAGGTCTACCATATCTTTAAAGGGTTGATTCTGTTCCTGATGCATCCCAAATTCCTGCAGTATCTGATTTGACTTGTTTACTTCTTGGATAAACTCGTAGGCACTTATCAGTCGGCGAGTACAACTTTGACACAGCTGTGTGGGTAAATTAGGTTCATTCCAAAAGGCCTGTAATTCATTCTTTATTCGCTTAAATAACATTGTTCATATCTTCTATACATTGTTATATGTTACCTTCAAATTTGATACGTGTGCTAGCATTTGCCAGAGCTCAATAATCACATCATTATATTCTATTTCATCGCTAAGACTCAATGTTATTTCGTGAGATTCCAAGCAAACGCGACAAGTTTGCTCGTTTACATAAATACTAGCTGTAATTTCAGTAAGAATCTCATTCTCATTGGCTTCCATTTTATCACAGCCAAAATTTATCGCTAAACTGTTTATAACCAATTTTTCGTAGTTAGTAAATGATCAGAAACCAGCTGCGATTTAAGGCTTTGTTGAAACTTTAGGAACAGTAATAAATTTTGTTCATATACTGTGTTAAGAAATGAAACGAATTTATAGACCAGACCAATGTTAAATCGTTATGAGCAGATCACAAAACATATTACATTGGATAAGTTCATTTACTACACTTCCAATTTCTTAATACAGTGACCAGCATAAAACAGCTGCTCTAACATTTCTTATCGATTACAATTTTTCTCGTTAGTATTATTGCTATTGATGATCAAATTAACATGTTCTTTAATTATAATTGGCAGCAGTTTTATATGTGTCAAGGCAAAAGCATTTGGGTAAAAACCCTTCCAAAAAAAAAAAAAAAATAATTGTTTCGAAAATTTAATAAAAACACAATATTGTGTTTGTTAACATTAACGGTTTCTATCGATTACTTATGTTCAAGAAATCGACAGAAAAATGGGCCATACTTAGCTTGTGCAGAAACCATTTTAAATAATCGAATTCAGTTAAGTTTAAGCCTTCAGCTGGAGGTTTCTTTATTTTGTTTTTATTTTTACAGAATATTGCATTTTATATTAAAAGTATAATATCTTGACTTCAAAACATTAAATAATATTCTTGAATCTATTAACTGTCAAAGTTCAATAAAAATAACATGTATTTTTTTAAAAATGTTTTATGCAATTAGACTTGGAATCACTGGTCAAATTTACTGAATTGGTGGCAGTGCCAAAGAGAAGTTTAATATAAATCTCTCATAATATTGGCACTGTGAATTTCAAATTACTGTTCGAAGTAATTTGTGGAAATTTTACAAATTTTATGAGCTTTAACCTGCAGATGTCACTGTCCTTTACACTTTGTACAATTAATAATTAATCTGTAATGCTATATTACAATACAATTATCAGTGAGATAAACTTAATTGTATGTCTCATCGCAGTAAGACTATATATCTTTGTACAATAGTAAATGCATGTTCAGACACTTGTAATACACCTACACGCCTAAAAAAGATCCAATGACAAGAAAAACTATTCGCGCTTGACACTACACTTTTTAAAACTAAAATTTTGAGTGCTAGTTAACAGAAGGATCCAGTAGGTTCAACTCACAGTTTATTGGCAGTGAGTGTTAACGGAGGTTTAGAGGCGTTCGAAGCCCCAGTGATAGATTTATGATCGGCACGCTCTTGCTCTGATAACCAGGCCATCTAGAAAAATAAAGGGATTTTTACCACAAATTATTTATTTACTTAAATATTTTATTTTCTTACCTTTTGTTTATGTTGTTGGACAGCATCCATGCATCTATCGAGCACCATCTTTTCTGTCAGTACACCATCCTCAGAAGCGTAAACAGCTGCTTGCCAAGCAACGCCCAATTTTGAGATCTCACGACCCGACATGCCCTCGCATAGCGCAGCCATCTTAGTGCACGTATTACCATAGTCAAAAGTGTCTAGTTTAAACCGTCTGCAAAATTTGTTATTAATCAAAGATATGGTCCTGATATGGGCAGAACTTACTTTGTTCCTGCAGCTGCTGGCTGTAGCACATATTTGTCAAAGTAGAGACGCAAGAGTCGCTCGCGTTCCTCCAGACCGGGCAACGTAAACTCGACCATTTCGTCCAGACGATCGTTAATTGCATAGTCAAATTGTTCCGGCGTATTTGACGCAAGTACAAGCATAAATTTGGGATTTTGTTCAGAAGTTCTGTACAAGAAAGCATTAAGTGCTGCGCGCAAATCCTCTGATATCCTCTCCGATGAGCGTTTTCGTAAAAAGGCATCAGCTTCATCAACAAAGAGTAAAAGCCCACGCCTTGAAGTCTGCGACCAATCGAATACCTCATGTATGGCTGTGACACCCTCTTTACCCATGGGTGCCACATCGCCACCTGTCATAATAGCGAAATCCATACCAGAGTGCTCAGCTAGTTTTTTGGCAAACATGGTTTTGCCAGTTCCGGGCGGTCCGTGCATCAAAACATTGCGATAAAGTCCACGATTGATGCGTGTGTTCTTCGTAGCAATGGCGATGTCTCGCAATCGTTCTTCTAGCTTTGGATTTAAAACGACGCCTTGAAGAGCATCAGTGGGTTTCGCACGTAATCGTTTAATGAATTTGAACGGATGCTTAACGGCGTCGAGAAAAGCAAAGCGCGAAGTTTCGCCAACGAGAGTTGGTTTGCCTATACGTGCCTCTACATACCGTGAAACAACACCCGTTGCTCCTTTTGCAGAATACACACCCAATGCAAGTAGGGACAATCCACCGGCTGCTGTCAAAACCTTATCCCAGTCGGTCAACATTGCCTCGGCACCTGCGCCAATTACTGAACCAGCAGTGCTAAGAATTAATAAATTTATTTAGCAATTTACAATAAATACACATCGAAACAACTTACCGGATTCCCTCTAACACAGTGGTACGATGTTCCTGCGCCTTTAAACGAATTTTCTCAAGATTAATATCGCGATTTTCTCGATCCACACGAGCTCTTGCCCGCAACTCATGCTCTAAAAGTTTGAGGCGGTTCTTCTCCTTCATCTCAATTTCATGCTCAATGGTTTGACGCCTCATGGCTTCCTGACGCTGAACGCTTTCCTCCTGTTTGCGCAAATTCTCCTCTTGTGCACGCTGTTGTTGTACTAGCTGGTCTTCGTAACGCTTGCGCGTCAAGTGATCCTGGTATTGTGCGTGCTGTTGCTTCTGCTTGGCCTCTTCAATAAGAGTTTTTCGGCGCTCCTCGTGATCAATACGTTTCTGTTCTACTTTAGACTGTTCAATGAGCGCCTCATATTCCTTCACTTTGGTCGCATACTCTTGTTGCCGAGTACTCTCTTGCATCTTGGACAACTCCAGGGCCTCCCGCGCATGTTCTAATATATAGAGTCATTCAAATTAATACACAAATGTACAAAATATGTACTTCAATCAACTTTGCAGTATCGATTATGCAATACGTACAAATGATGATGACATTTATGGTTGCATGCTTACTTGAACGTTCTAGTGTCTTCGCTGCGTCAGCAGCTCGCTCCAGCGCTGAGGAATCGAAGCGATATGCTTCCATGGCCTTGCGCTCCGCTTTTGTAAGTTCCACATCTTTCCCACGCTCGCCGGCAGTTTTACCCTCTGGGTTATCAGACCCATCCGCTCCACCGGCAAAGTCCGTTGGTTGTTGACGATTTCTTCCTAGTAACCATGACATTATGTTGCCTTAATCGTATGACAATGTTGACACCCACTAAAAACGTAATTTTGTCACAATATATGCACGAAATATCCTAAAATTTAATTGTACAACTTTTTTCGAACCCACATACGACAACGTGATTCTAGTAGTGATGTAATGAACACATCGATACCAAACGTAAAACTTGTACGATGTATCGATTGATTTTCAGTATATAGTAAGGAAATCAATGGCTATATTTTACATTAATAAAATATTATTAGATATATATATATATTATTTATTTATTGGTTATTTATATATATTTTTATTTATATAATATACGTATATATATATTTTTTTAGTCTTACTGATTTTTTTATATCAGCTAGATTGATGTGGATTTTCAAGCTCATTCAACATTTGAGAGTACAACTGTAATACTGCATTTCGATTGGATATTGCACATTGCGGTTTAGCATTGATACGATATATTAAACACATCTCTATTACAACACCTGTTGTCAACAAACAAGCTTTCAGGACCAACTTGCATTCGACCAAACTGCAGATTAATATTAAAAAAAAAAAGAAAAAAGAAATATGTTTGAGCGCAACCAGAAAACGATTTTTGTGTTGGACCACACTCGATATTTCAGCATATCAAGCGAACAATACATTTCTATGGATTACCTGAAAGGTAAGCCGGTGCCTGACACCCAAGGCGCCGGTAGCAGCTCCATAGTTGGAACACAGCTAAGCAAGAGCTTGTGGACTTGTGCAGTGGAGTCCTCCATCGAATATTGTCGAATTGTTTGGGATCTATTTCCGGGAAAAAAACATGTGCGGTTTATTGTCTCAGATACGGCGGCACACATAGTGAACACTTGGAGCCACAGCACTCAAAATATGTCGCATGTTTCTAATGCTATGATGATGGTAAGCGTTCCATCACGTAGTATTGCGCAATCATCAGACTATTCGGTTATACATGGATTGCGAGCTGCTATCGAGGCCTTGGCAGAACCGACGGATGAGCAACTTCAAGCGGCGCATGCCGGTTGCAAACAAATTCTCAACGAAGGACGAGTGATCTGTATAACTTCGGCACGAGATAATACAAGCATGAAGAGTGAGTATATATGCTCATTCCTATTGACATTTAAAAGCTGAACAGAAAATATCGCATTTCATAGGCTTGGAAGATATATTTAATACAGTACTGATACAACAAAATGCTTTAGTTACTCCACCTGCTAAGAAAGGACTTCAAATAGATCATTGCCACCTAGTGATACTGAATATTGTGCCATTGGGAGTGGAATCTTTAGTGACTAATCGTGGTCTACTCGAGATATCGCCATTTCTAAATGCTGAAATACATACAGTTAATGCACCCGAGATCTCTGATAAACTTTTGCATCTTATCATGGGACACTATGACCTGGCCAGCACAACTGTGACCAATATACCGATGAAAGAGGAACAAAATGCGAATTCTAGCGCTAACTATGATGTGGAAATATTACACGCGCGTGCTGCTCACACAAAAGTCTGGGGCCCAGACTTTACTTTAACAACCAGTATAAAGCCTGGAACGTCATACGAAACAGTAACTCTTAAATGGTGCACGCCACGTGGCTGCGGGTCTTCTGATCTGCAGCCATGCGTTGGACAATATAATGTAACGCCAGTCGATGTCACATCACGTCCCAGCTCCTGTTTAATAAACTTCTTATTGAATGGTCGCTCTGTACTATTGGAAGTGCCCCGCAAAACGGGCACAAAAACGACAAGCCACATGCTGTCCGCTCGTGGCGGGGAAATCTTTGTCCACTCCCTTTCCATAGCACGTTCTGCCATGGATGAGGCGTCTTCGATTACCGACGGTCCTGGCGGACGAGTGTCCGATTATCGCATAGCCGAATTGGGTCAACTCCTTAAGATGTCCCGATTGGTGCCTCTGAAGAGCAAACCTAAGGGAAAAACCTCTCAAGGAGAACATTTATGGCGGCGACTGCCGCGCTATTTTCCAAGAACATCAAATGTAACAATTATATTCAATTTACAACGCCAGTTAAGTTGGCTGCCACACTTCCTGCATTTACTAGTCAAAGAAGATATGGATAAGCAGGATGAAGTGCGGTGCCAGCAACAAATCCACGAGTTATACAAGAGTGCATCCCGTGGTGATTTGCTACCTTTTAGCAATACGAACAATGCGCGGTAAGTTTGACAAACTTTTCTTCAATTGTGTCGGCAACAAATATCCCGCCTTTCTTGCAGACTAAAGGTCAACAAGACCAAGGATCAGTACAGACTGTTCTACAGGGAACTTGAGCAATTAATTCAACTAAATGCACACACGCCGCACCACAAGAATCTCTTGGAAAGTTTGCAAAGCCTTCGTGCAGCTTATGGAGATACTACCAACAAATCGGAGTCGGGTGCCGTCCACATGCGATCCTTTGCCGAGTCCCCACATTCCCCAGAACGCCTCGAGCCCAGCACCAGTGTTGGCAGCAGTGTCAGCAGCTTATTGAAGGCCAGCAAACGACGTATGTCCACCTGCGGACAGCGGTAGGTTGTTTTGCTGAAATATAAAATAGTTATATATTCATATAATTTAAATATTTTAAAATATATTTATTATCAATCATTGGCACATACCACACTACAGATCTTTACTGGACATAATAACTTCCGCGGAACGGAATCAAGCAAACAAACGCTTGGATTTTTCTGGGCGACTTTGCACGCCGATAGGTCAAGCAGCTAAATTGTATCCTAATTTCGGAAACAAGGATAAAGATATAATGAACCCTGCTGTTGTTCCCAATTTAAAAGACGAATCTATTCGCAGTTAAAAGTGTATTATTTATAATTTGTTACTAGTAATACTATAAAGATTGAAAGTTTCATTTCATAAAATATGGATATTTTCACTTTATATCGTGCGGAATATTATGAATTCCACATAGTATGCTTTTCTCGGTTAGGTTCCTGGTCAAAAATTTTTATTCTTTCGCCTCAGATTTCTCAGAATTAAGTAAGTAAATACAGAAACAAAAAAATTAAATTTTTATACAAACCTAATAATTTTTTTTTTAAGCAAAATTTTGTATCGTACAGAATGGCTAACAATTGCACAGTTACAAAACTGCTACACGTGTCCGAGCAGGCAGCGCCCCCGGTGCAGAGTTAGTATTGCTGTAAGAGATATACCACAACTTGCTTAATTTTGTATCATTTTCGTAGTACCCATTTTGGTGGGCAACGAAGTGTGTCTGGTTACGCAACAAGATGTAAGGCGCATAGAGGATATGCGTCATTTGACGTACAGCCATATGATGCCTAATAACCAAAACACGCCCTTACTCTTTCAACTGGGTGGACAAGTCGTCAACGGCACTCCACAAGTGCCGCAGATTTCAACGTTTAATTCTCTGCCTTATGGGCAGGCGGCAACACAAACAATTTCCACTGACGTTGATAGGGAAAGGCCATACCACGGAAATGTTGCTAGCCTGTCTAGGCAGCTTTCTTGGTCAAAACAATCCAAAAGTTGTTCATATCCATTGAGTAACAGTATCGGGACATCAACCGGTGGGCTTCATGAGAAGACCCTAATTGCCACCCCCCGACACGGATACTTGGATAAAATACAGTGTGGCTGCCAGACAAGCGTTGAATCAACTTCAAAGGCGTGCAACACGGAGTCAGGGTCGAAGAAAACTTCGCAGGCATGCAATACAGATTCCATATTAACTTCAATTTCGAGAGCATGCAATACGGAGTAATTTTGTTGTACAGTCAAGGAGCAATCATCTGACGCTCAATTCTTCGTACCTCGACACAGATCCAAAGGACGAGTGGCAGATAACGTGCACTACGACGACCTTTCGGGCCAATGAATTCTCGAAAATATTTGTTTTTACTCAGTCGATCGCCATTCACCAAAAATATATTGTCAAATTTGTATTTAAGTTCATTTATTTTATGTTTTCCTACTCATTTATATTTATACACAGATTGCCGCAATCAATCTACTTTTCTTGATTCGCTTCTTCGAATCAGTTGGCTTCGCAGTTGATCCTACGCTATTCTTGCTCTTGGGCTTATCACTGTCTGCGTCGCAAATCTTATCGAAATAGCGCTTCGGCTTGTGCTCTGCTCGTTTTTCGCGCTTCAGTTGATCAGGCGTGCAAATTCGCATATATAAGTCTTTGAGAAGGAATTTAAAGTCCTCCACGAGCGTATCCTTTTGGACTTGGACCTTATCGTCGGAATAGGGTGTGCATGCTTGAAGGTCATTGACTTTGAAGGGCTTCGGTGCAAACTCCGAATCGGGTCGCCATATAATGGCCAATTCTCGTCCGCCATGTGGATTGTAGAAGAATGCTGCGAAATCTGAATAGGCTGACTGCAAGGCGGATTAAATGTTGATTAGTAAAAGAACATTGAAGGAAGAGAGAAATAAAACTCACCCTAAGCTGACGCACAATCATTGCCACCAGATCGGTGCCCGCTAGCGGCAACCGAAAATTGCGTTGAGTGAAAGGCAAAAACGGGGAGCCGAAATCATAACACAGAGTATTGGGCAACAGATCAGACTTAAGTTCTACAACTAAGTCGTAACCTTCGCCGGAGGGGATAAACAATTGGGAAGGTCTCACAAATGAGAGGTTTGGTGAAAACAGGCTCGTCTCAATAAGCTGGAGTGCATGCCTTGCCAATAAAGTGATTCTTGCCAGGACTGGCTTGCTTGGGCAGTCGGAACTAGTCCACAAACGACCGGCATGTTGGTGATCATAGGCCGTAGCCAGGCACAAGGATGGATACTTTTCGCGTTCACTCCGAAAGCTGTGCTCCAAATCTGTAATTTGTTGCTCTGCAAGGAACAATACAAAAGTTGATCAAGGAATTTTAATAACGTATTCGTCCAATTCACCTGTCCAACTGTTGTTGAAATTGAGTAGAAACAGTTCACTGTTCCAGTCGCTAAAGGCGAGCAGATGTAAGAACCGAACAAATCCTGTCTGTGGCGAAACAGTTGTATGCGGCATTAGACGCTGCTGAAACAGATGAGCAACCAGTAGCTCTGTGGCCATGGAGGGCCACAGCCCGTCGTCTAGCAGCTGTGAGGCTAACCAGCGCTTGGCAATGAGCACTGTGGGTCCGAATGCGCCATGTGATTGGTGCAATGCATGCAGAGCACCAGTTACACGTGGCAGTATATAGTGACGACGTTCGAGCTCCCGGCTGGCCGGATTGTCCACGTAGTAAGTGATTCCACGTTCACTTTGCTGTTGTTTCAATAGTGCCAGTTCCTTGCTATGCGCAAGCTCCAGGAGAAAACAATACTTTTGCTTGAGAACAAGCAATCCCTCTCTGCATAGATGCCAAGGAAGATGGTACTGCTCCTTCAACTGCTGACCAATTTGTATTAGAAACGCGGTCTTCAGACTACGCAGCGCGCCGAGATCAGTCGGCCACTTGCCGCTCGGGCTTAGCTGAATTATTATGCGCATAACTTGAACGGCATGTATTCGATCTGCCATCAGACGAGCCTGCGGCAGTATTGGCTGTGGTTCGCAATATCTAAATACGGGCGAAATTCCAGCTATTGACACGATATCCAATGGCAAATCCTTCAGACTATGCAGTTGACGTGCTAGTGCATCGTAGCAGTGGATGACATTGGGAGTCAGTGCTTCAGAATCGGTTTCTTGCTCCAATTTACTTTCCAGCTTAGAGATTTTGAATGATGGTGTCAAAGCGAACACAACATCCAATTCTCCCGAAATATACTGTACGTCGCTGGCTTCCAGCTGTAGATG
The DNA here is from genome assembly GCA_020883555.1 of Drosophila nannoptera. Lineage (NCBI taxonomy): Eukaryota > Metazoa > Arthropoda > Insecta > Diptera > Drosophilidae > Drosophila > Drosophila nannoptera. Next base: position 855,971 of record JABVZY010000051.1, on the reverse strand, counting down.
CTGTTCTAGCAGATAAAGTATTATTTGTCGCACTATTGAACGCTTTTTGCTGGGCGAATCAGTGACGCTGGCCCATGCAACTGCCTCAGTTATGGTGCCGTCTTGAAAGCGTCTTAAATTTGATTTATCGCCCCAAAATTTTCGAAATTCCGCTGCTCCCGCGGCATCCTCGTTTGACACCGGTCCCTTATCCAACACCTCAAATGCGTATTCCGCATCAAGTATCAAGCCTAGCGTTAAGCACCGCCCAATATCAGGTGCTTTACTATCCACGGCCCACGGTTCAGAAGGTACCTCTAGTGGTAGAATAGCATGGACACGTTTCCCCAGACCTTTTTGCAATAAGCTGTCAGAGAAAGTGATGGAATTTTTTCATAATTCATAATAAAAAAGAGTTCATGTCAAAGACTTACTCTGTAAGCAATTTAAGTAATTGCGGATACGCATAGTTTGGGTAGTCGTATTTGACATGCGGCTGAACATGTAACTGAAGCAACTGGTCCACACTTGCCGACTTGGTTATTCTGTTTGGTAGTTTGGTTTTTAGTTTTCAACAAATTTCGGATTACTTTTTGTCTGATTTACTTACTTAAGGATGTTATCCATCCGCGTGTATAATGGGTATTTTCGCATGAAAATTTGGGAAAAATTATTTACTTTGACATCGTTAAGAAGTTCTACTGCCAGTTTAGCCTCTTCACAAACCGTTCTATAGACTGCAAGTGGCAGATTAGCGCAAAGGTTATAATAGCCCGTTACGTCCATGAAACAAACATCGTAGTAGCCGACTAAGGTAGAGAGCTCATGAGGTTGTTGTTGTGATAAGGTAATTCCCTGCGTCCAGTCACTGTTGGCCAGATGATTCCATACCGTGCGAGCCACTTGGTAACTACTGCTTGATTGATGTAGCAAACGCTGCTCTTTAAGATACACAATGTAGTTTGCCAAAATGTGTGAGCTAAACCCACTGAATCCCACATCCAACTGGCGCTGACGTAGCCAAACTTTCAGTAGCAACAAGCCGTCTTGAAAATTCCGCCGTCCATTGTAAGTGCTAACCAAGAGATTTTGATTCTCAGCTAGCGTGAGATCAAACAGGACATTCGCATTATAGTGTTGAGTACACGGCAACGCATCCGTTTCATCCCATTTATCGCCGAATATAGACGGTCGAATGTTGTTATTCCAAGGTACAAAGCGGCTCAATTTGAAGATTTCCTTTGGTGCGGTTATGTACAGGCGGAACGATAAATGCTTGCCTATTTTGGTCGTGGGTGCAATTTCAAGGATTGGCTTGAGAGGATTATTCGCATGATAGTTGTATGTGAACCGATCCGATGAAAACTCTGGCAATTCTTTTAGCTTGCTGGCAACCGTTGCCAGATAAAGAGCTCGCTTTTGGTCATAAATTAAATTTCGATAATCCTCTTTTTGAAAGCATGCTGCTGGCATATCCAATGCAATGTCCACAATAATCTTAGGGCCCAGCAATGTGCCCGTTGCTGCAGCACCAATTAACCTTGGATCCGTTGTGGGAGTCAAGAATTGAAAATTAAAGGATTTTTTATGTAGATGCATTGGCACTTCCAGCTGGCAGGTGTCCAGCAAGCCGTCTTCAAAATTCCGTACTGTAGCTGCGAACGTTTCCATCCAGTTGTCAATGAAGCATTTGTATTTTTCCTTGAGCTGAACCTCTTCCAGCATCTCTTTGACTTGAAGTTTGAATAGATTGGAGTGAAAGAGGTTACGAGTGTCGCGAATTTCTTTTATTTCTTCCAAAGTAGGCGGCTTTATGTTTACTTCCGTGTGTTTCACCTTTTTTTTCTTCGCATCATTATTGACTGGCGGCATTTTGCGTTTAGATGCTTCAGTTTGTTTTGGTTCATCAAAGCCATCATCGCTACTGAAGGAAGCAGCAACTACATCTTTGATGTTGCTCTTCGACAAAGTAGACTGTGAGAGGAATTGATCAATCATTTGTGGTCACTTTACTTTTTACTCTTACCTTTTTTTTCAATGTTCTTTCTTTCATTATTTGCATTATATTCGCACTATACTATATCTCAAATCAACCGCACCGTTCCAAACTATTGCACGTGCTTAGATGGATGAAATGTTATCGATAGAAAGTGAATATTTGTATCGTTTTTATTTTTTCTAATACATTTGTTTTAACTCACACTCTTTAAAGAAATTTTTGCTCTTTTGATTTTCAAATACATTTTTTGGGATTTGAAAAATAGTTTTATTACACTTGAAGTTTTTATTTAGTATTAAGTATCGAATAGATAAGCATAAGAAACACATCTAAGGCAACAGTGGTAAAAAAATACTAACACCGGTCACGCTGCTGAGGAATGGAACAATACAGATTGTATTGCAATATGAGTAACGGACATCATTAAAATTAAAATTTTGTTACATTAGTTACGCATTCACAAATAAAGTCTGCAATATAGTTGAGAATATTTAGTTTAAAGCATTTGGCAATTATATTTGGGGAAGTGGTGTTCTTGCTTTAAAAAACTACGGTCACATAGCGACGCAGTGTTCAATTGGTGCGTGTGTGTGTGCAAGGCAGGGAAAAAAGTCGCTCCATTTTTCTCGTGCTCTCTTGCCTACGTTTGGCTTTGCAAAACAATCTAATGGCTAATCGCTTAATAATTTAAATAATGTTTGCATAAGTTGTACATAAGTACCAAATATAGAACAACAAACGCGCCGCATAATAAATATAAGATCGCGTGCATATACCCGACAAAAGAAATTGGCCAATCGCTTGTGTGTGTAACTGTGTATGTGCGCGCGTGTGTGTAAGTGAGCAATGAAAAATTAGGCGTAGGTGAGGAAAATGTGTGCAAAACTGTCCAAAAGGTACTTAAAGAATACAAAACTATTTTTAAGTTTCAATTGAATCTGCCAATTACGGATATTACCGATACAAACTCAATGACGTGTTGACATTTTAAAGAAATATGGTCAGTTAACGAATGTGCTGTGCACCCTGTAGTCTTGCGGTGGCTGGAGCTTTTGCGTGCCGAAAGCATTCAAGAAAGTAAAGAAATAAAAATCACGTATAATTTAACTTTTTAAGTTGTGCGACCTTGTTATTTGTGAAAAGTATTCATATATGAAGAATTTTCTGTTCATTCGTCAATATGTCTATGGTCTAAAAGACTGCACTAATTGGCCTAATTTTTGTAACACTTCCGTAACATTGCTAGTACATTGGAGCAAATGCCATGACTCTGATTTTGAAGAATTTTTTTTTAAGTTACCATGAGACAAATCAAGGCTGAAATTAGTTCACAAGATATTTGTAATAAAATGTAACTAATTTGTTAACATCAGATGCATTATTTATCCACATTTATAAGCGCATGAAAATCAATTGGGCAAATGTATGCGGCAGGCCTGTGAACTTTAGTGTGACCGTACGAGGAAATAACTAAGATACTGTAATATACTGTTTGTAGTCTTGATATATTGATGTTCTCTTATAGTTTACAACAATATACATTTGTTATTAAATTATTCATGGTATAAATAATTGAATTGGAGATAGCTCCGAAAAAGTAAAATATAAGAATTATTACAAAAATTTAATCAAATAGATAATAAAAATTATATTATTTTCTTTGGCATAATTTAAATATATTTTTTATATTTACAGCCTGTTATGACATGCGATTTGCAGGGTCGGCAATAAGGTGTGAAAAAACGGCGCTGCAATCCGACAACAAATTTCGAATATACTTTTAATGTGCGCGCGCTAAATAACAGCTGACAACCGGCTAAATTAGAGTTTTACTCTAATAAAAAAGAGCTCAAAAAAATAAATATATATTATAGTTGTTGTTGGCGTAACATAAGCAAAGTACGTCATTCAAACTTTACAAAAATTGTTCGAATTTTGTGGGGAAAATGTGCAAAAGTGTGTTTGTTAAATTGTTAGCCAAAATTATTTGTTTACCTAGTACTACATAGAACGTAACTGCCTTTCTTTAACCAACAAGATCTACCAATAGTAACAACGTTATTTCAACGCGAAGGACAAGCAAACCTGCACTATAAAAAACATCTATAATTCGACAACTGCATTCATATATAAATAGCCAAACTATATCCTTTAATAATAACATCAACAAGGAAATGCTCATATTGATTACTTAAATGTCAGTCGACAGCAATTTAAATGCGCTAGTATTGAACGACAGCAGCAGAAACAACAGATCAACAATTGCAAAATCGACAACACCTCCAACAACAGGAAGAAAGTCTTTAAACTCGCAAAAGAACAACAGTGCGGTAGTAGGGCAGTTGCGAGCTTGGGTCTAGAGAGCAAAACAGCGCAAAAGAAGAGAGAGGAGACACACAATAGAAGCTGCTTGCCATATGCACTGGACGCAGGCGCGACATGCGTGGATGTTAAGTGAGTGTATGTGCGCGTGAGTGGGTAATTGCGTGTGTGGATGAGTTTGTCTGTACGCGTGAGTGTGTGCGTGCAACTGCATATGCAGCGAGAAGCAAACGAAACGACAAGTAAAGTCCACACATTCAACAGTTTGAACGAGAATATTTGGAGCAACAACTACGCATTTGTACAACAACGTTTTGGATCGATCTAATCAACGCTTAATAATAGCCATTTTGCTATTTGTTTCACCCAAAATCTTTCAAAATTCTGTGGAAATTGATTGCGTTTTTCACCCAAAATTCAAGAGACCAAGCCGAATTTTTCTCAATCAGTAGTATCAGCAACACAAACAACAACATGCAACGTCGAGAGCGGCAAGCGAGGTAAGTGTTTACTCCCCCAGTCTAGTTAATTTTAAAAATCTATAATATATTGGCTATACATGTGTCCTATTGTTTGACAGAACACTTGATTTCATTAAGCGTTGGCTTAACATGGTTGCTATGACATTGCGTAAATATTTTGCAATGATATTTGAATTCCCTTTCATTTTAAATCGTCGAAAACCGTGCGTAGACTTGCCATTTATTCAATTTCAATTATAATATTCAATTCAGTTTCGACACACGGTTGACACCAAAACAAATCAAACTAAAAGACTCAAAGCAAAAAATTGCATTACAAAATAATAATGCGTCTATGATTAGGCTGAAGTCAATGTTTCAAATCTGACCGGATTTGTTTTCAAATTCTCGAAGGAAAATTTACTTCGAGCCAGTCCAGGAAAGTTTTAGGAATGATTCATATAGTTTTGTATGTTTATGCGCGGAGTGCTATCAGCTTGCAGCTGAGAATCGTACAAAATAAATTGAAATGTACGAAGATTAGATAATTCAGAAGAAACCAAAGCAGAACTTTGAATTTACACTATTGTACAAAAAGCTTATTGTGGGGAAAAGTTTAATAGTTGAAGCATTAAAATTGAATAATAAT
>JABVZY010000051.1:810372-827412 GCA_020883555.1 Drosophila nannoptera | reverse complement strand
TGATCCTGCCCCGAACCCCACTTAGCGTAGGCAGCTTTTCTTTAGCTCTGATTTTTGAAGCACTTTTTTATAAATATATACATATATATACAATATATAATATATATATATGCCGTTGTACATAATTTTTATAACTAATGCCGAAGGACGAAACATGATATGCGCGATTAGAAGAAGAAGAAGAGTTTGTGTAGTCAAATTAATTTTGTACAAGATAAGTGCATTTATTTGATTAGTGTGTGTTTTAGGTCAATTTAATTTACGTACATTTACAAAATTTAGTGAAAAAAGTAAAGAAAGCGCAAATTCAAATCGAAAAGAATGAACCGAGAAGAGATCGCATGCAGTGCAGCTGGAATTCCACACGCAAAGCCTTAACCAAAAATCTAGCAGCACACTGTCCTTCTAGGCAGCACTTTGTTTCTCAATAGCTAACAGAGATGAGGAGTAGATGTGGGCGGTAAGCTGAGAGGGAATGAGAGCGAACGAGGAGAGATCAATCACACCTTATAGTTAATGATGAACGAAGAAAAGAGAGAACTAAAAATATCAAGAGAAAAATAAAAACTAAAGTACTGAGCTATTTATTTTGATATTACGTGATACTAAACTTACATACTACACTGAAAGCTGCCTGCAGCTACGCCTCCCGAATCCACACACACACACACACACACTCACACATTTGTACACACACACCCTTACACACTCCTCCATAGGCACAGATGTCTAAACTTTTTCAAATTATTCAAATATTCATATATGTATATATCTAAATATATATGTGCGAAGCAAGAGCAAACTACTTTCAACCCATCTGAACGAATTTGTTTTCCTTTCCCATTAAGCAGAGTATAAACGAAACAAAAGAACAGAAAAACCAGCAACTCTATGATATATATATATATTTTAAACAAATTTTTTATACGTATAATATATATATATATATAAAATGAATGCAAAAAGTTAAAGAAGAATAGCTGAAAATAGTGTTGACTTTACAACCAGCAGAAGAAAAGAGGCGGAGGAGGATAGGAGGACAAGGATTAGGAGGAGAAACTTAACTTAAAATGTGTTTTGCTAAATCTTAAAAAAAATGGGTAAAGAAAAATCAAATTTCCAAACCTTACACAATGCATATGTCATAGAAGGGAAGAGCATATATAAAACTTACCAAATTTCTTGTATAGTTAAATGAAAATCATTTGTATTATATATGAAGCCGAAAGCGTAAAACAAAATGAAAACAAAACACTTATGCTAAACGATGATAAGAAAGCGATATTTCTATAAACAGTCAAGTATAACAGATTACAAATACAAAAAATGTACTTTAATGTTGATTAAACGCAAAAACTAAGGAAAATACAATATGAAAAAGAAAAAGCGCATGCATTATAGTTATATTTATGTTTACCAAATTGAACACGTTAACGAAGAAGATGCAGCTGCAGGAGTCGGCATTCAGAACAGATACATTTGCCAGGTGGCAGTTGGAGCGGCCGATGGAGAGAGAGGTAGAGAGGGGAGGATAGTCGGACCGGTTGGCGCAAGTAATGCACGCAAAGCCTTTCGCTAAATGCAGGAAAAGTAGTTAACCTTGTTAACTCTGGCAAGCAGTTTTAAACAAATCTACTAATTTTATTTATTATTGCATACGCGAGCGATAAAAACAAAACAAAACAAAACCACATTAAACAGATATTTAAGAAGTCATTTACAACTGAAAATGTTAATTGCGATATTTCGGTTGACAAGTGAAAAGTATGTAAAAGATAAATATTGTATAAAAATGATTTATTATTAATTATAAGAAACAAAACATAAAAGATTTAAGCAAAAAAACAAAACAAAAAAAAAAATCCCCCAAGAAACAGAAAAAACAAAACAAAAGAAAAACAAGCTAAAATGAAAAGAAAATAAAAGAAAATTATTTAAAAAACATCAAATGATTAAAATGCATCGTGTTTTGGCCTGGTGAGGAACATCCCTTTACTTAAAGGCACACGCAGCTCTCTTAATCCGATCCCGATTCGTTGCTCTGGGAACCACCAAAATGATTGTACAGCATATTCCTTTAGCATGGGGTCTTATCTACGCCAGATGTTAGCGCATGGAGCTTGGTATACCTCGATCGAGTTGGTCTTGATAGAAGCTTATAAACATATAAGCTTATTTACTGAAGCTTTAAATCAAAGTTAAGGAACTTCTAAGTATTATATTTTTATATATAAGTATTATTATTTCAATACTATAATTCTGAGTTATTACTTAAACAGTCTAGCAAGAACAGTTTGAGAATTTAAAACGTGTTGCCAGTCAATTAAGCTGAAATCGGAGACGATTTTATCTTCCACTAAAATTTAGCTTAAAAATATAATATATTTACTAATTCATTTACACAGTTAAGTTGTTTTGTTTTTGCCTTTTGGAGAAATAAATCTGTAAATGTACTATATAAAAATAGGGTTGAATCGATGTGCGGAAATATGTATGCGATTGTTTGAGCTTTGTTTAGAAATAGCGACTAGCATTTATATATTTATCGTGCCATAGATATTATTTTTACTACTGCGGAAACGTGATCGGGAAAGTGGAAATGCCCATTTGTAGTGTTTGCCAATTGCCTCGCGTGCAACCTTATTCTCGTTTTCGTACAGCAAGTACACCCATTAATTATAGAGCGTCAGCTTAGCCGAGACGCACACCACAAGCTTTCAAAGCTGGGCGCGAAAGCTTTCGCCTTGGTGTGCAAAACACAATTGCGCGGTTGTGTGGCAGCTGTTTAATCCTAATGTATGGTAGGTAAAGGTCAGATGTCTGTCACACTCGCACTCGCAGTCGTTACGAAAAGTGAAGGGAATGGCTGATTCCATTGCATGGATTTGGGGCTGTGCGTGAGAGCGGGCTTGTTTACTTGCTTAGACGAAACGACTTATGGCCGCTGTTCGGGTGAACAGGTGAACGTTCGAGTATGCAGAAGAGAGCGAACTTGAGCTTTAAGAGATTCTCCTCTGTTTACGATTACTTAATTTGCTACTCACGTAGATTCGTCGCGTCCGTCGCGACGCTGCGAGAGTTAGCTCGTGTATGTTGCAGGTAGACTAGCGGCTGCAGAGCAGAGCGGAGAAGAGCGAAGCATAGCATATAACTGCAAGATAGACAGTCGCGGTTAACTGGCAGCAACAGCTCCAATAAGACTCGGTTTCAGCCAACGCCATCAGTTTGTGAGATCGCTCCGAGCGTTCATGACTTGTGCGCGCAGAAAATCGACTGAAATAAAAGTGGCTAAAGCACACGTCTAAAGCAAAGCTACGTTAGCCGAATCCCGTTTCTGTTTGTAGAAGAAACCGTTTCGAGCAAGAAAACTTCAACGCCCGGCTCGAAAGTGAAAACCATTGGCATTAAAGGCCGATTCAGACTCAGACTCAGCCCAATGCAGCAGCCGCTGCACAAGCAAGAATAACGTTTTGGCAATTGTGGGCCAAAGACAAAGACGCCGAGAAATACAGACCGAGAGAGAGAGAGAGAGAGAGAGGCAGAGAGAAGCTGAAAGAGAGACAAAAGGGAAAGGAACAATCGACAGTCCGCGGAAGCCTGCACAAAAATAACTTTAAAGCGACCATGAATCAAACACAAGTAAATGAATTTCTGAAATGCTTCCTGCAAATTGATGGGTCCGTGGCTCACACATCGGCCCGACACGATGATCACGACCACGACCACGATCACGATCATGATCACGATCACGATCACGATCACGATCATGATCACGATCACGACCACGATCATGACGACTCCGGCTCCCTGCTAACGGCCAAAGTAACCGCCATGGTGGTGCTTTGCTGCGCCAGCGCCCTTTGTGGTTCTATACCGTTTATGCTGAACCGCTATTACCGCTGGACCGAAAGCCAGACCAATGCCCGTTCCGCCACGGTGGTGAAGTGCCTGCTCTACTTTGGCGGCGGCGTGCTGTTGTCCACCACGTTCCTGCATCTGCTCCCCGAAGTGCAGGAGGTGGTGGAGCAGCTGCAGGAATGCGGGATCATCGGCAAGCTGTCGTTCCCGCTCGCCCAGCTGCTGATGTGCTGCGGCTTCTTCCTCATGTACTTCATCGAGGAGGCCATGCACTCCTACGTCCACAGGCACCACCAGGACGAAGCGGGAGCCGCCTTCGAACGGGGCCACAGCATCCGACACAGTCACCTGCTGAAGACGATTCCCGAAACGGAGACCACCTCGAGCGGCTCGGAACTGCCGACCACTGGCAACAACTCGATGCTCTCTGTGCAGAACCTGGTGCAAAACGACGTGGAGCAGCAGAAATACGGCGCCGTACTTCATCATCAGCACAATAATAGTCACACCCACAGCCACAGCCACAGCCACAGTCATAGCCATGGAAATGGACATGGACATGGTCATGGGCACAGCCATCTTCCCATTGCCCAAGCTCCGACCGGCTCGAACGACATGCTGGCCTCCTCGCTGCGCGGCCTTTTCATAGTGCTGGCGCTGTCGTTGCACGAGCTCTTCGAGGGCATGGCTATCGGCCTGGAGAGCACCGCCAGCTCGGTGTGGTTCATGTTCGGCGCCGTCTCGGCGCACAAACTGGTGCTGGCCTTTTGCGTGGGCGTGGAGCTGATCGTGGCGCGCACCCGGCTCAGTCTGTCAGTGCTCTACGTGCTGACATTTGCCGTCGTCAGCCCGCTGGGCATCGGTCTGGGCATACTGATTAGCCACGGACAGAGTGGAAACGGCCCCAGCCTGGTGTCCGCCATTTTGCAGGGATTCGCCTGCGGCACTCTGCTCTACGTGGTCTTCTTTGAGATACTCTCGAAGAACCGCTCCGGCCTGCGGGCCTATCTCGCGCTCTTTGTCGGATTTCTGATAATGTTCGGATTGCAACAGCTGGGTGAGTAATCAGCCGTATGTCTCCGACTTCTCTCCGCTCTTTGCGGTTACGAAAGCTCCGTATCTATAATTTTTCAACCGGAATCGATTCGCGTGAATTGGGAACAGGTTCTATATAGAGCATCTGAGCGTTGTGCTTAATTATGCTCGCGCGCTTTTAACCTTGTAAGAGACTTTGACGTGTCTCCCCGAGATGATATACTTGCGGTTTTTATGTGCAAATAGGGGGAGAAAAACCCAATGGCGGGATTCCCTCTCCATCCGCTGGGCACCCCCGTGCGTCGTAGAGAACAGCGCGTACTTTACGGCATTGTGTAACTGAATACATATCGGTAGCTAATCCGAGCTAGTCACGGGCCGTGGCGCAAGGCAGATCATGTGAGGGCTGATCAGTGAAAGTTCAGCGGGGGAGATGCCTGTAGACAGACTTGCTCAATCCACTAATGCGTTTCTCTTCCTCTTGGATTACAGGTGCCAGTGGCGGCCATGGCCACAGTCACGGCGGCTGTTCCTCGACTGGAGGGGACCACGACCACGACCACGACCATGACCATGACCACGACCACGACCACGAGCATCACGGAGAGACGGCCACCCAGGCGGAGCAGCTGGCGGCTGCGCACAAGTACGAGGAGAAGCTTCAAGTGCTGCGCCAGGTGACGCAGCGGCTGCTCGAGGCGCACCCCAAGCACAACTGAGAGGAACCCTTGCATAGCATATATGTCATATATGTATATATGTAGATAGATATAGAAATACCTTACTAACTGCTGAGCAGCACTTGTATATAGATCCTGTATATCCCCCATATTTATCTAGTTAGCCACGAAGTCGCAAATCGTGCGTTGAAATTATTATTATTATTATTAAACGTAATAAAACCTAACTCTTATGTAAATTAGCTCTATCTTTCGACTAACTCCTTTGTAATTTAACTCGCCTTAAGACGAGTCCTTGCTGCCTGACTCTGGGTCACATTTCGTATATAGAGAGCGTATGTGCATTTGAACTGGGGATGATCGGTGACTAAAGCTTTCAGGCATAATTAAAAATATTCAGTAAACACTTAGCACTTCATTAAATATTCATTATTCAAATTATAATAATTTCCATCGGCCACAGGCTGCAGTCTATACGAAATCTTAACTAATGTATTTCTGAGTAAAAACTATATTAGGCCTTCGCAATCGCGACGTAAAGGAAAATGAGCTGTTATATGATAAGTCGCAATTATAGGCCTAATCAATCATTTTATATCCACCAATGAAAGTTGATAATAAAATTTTATAATGATATATCACAATAATTTTCTAATGAATATACTAAGTGGATGTATTAGGGACTATAAAGCGCCCCGATCTGATTCTGTTGCGTAGCAAATTGAAATGAAAATCGATAATAAAATTGTATAATGATATATCACAATAATTTTCTAATGAATATACTAAGTGGATATATTAGGGACTATAAAGCGCCCCGATCTGATTCTGTTGCATAGAAATTTGAAAAGAAAATCGATAAAAAAATTGTATAATGATATATCACAATAATTTTCTAATGAATATACTAAGTGGATGTATTAGGGACTATAAAGCGCCCCGATCTGATTCTGTTGCATAGAAAATTGAAATGAAAATCGATAATAAAATTTTATAATGATATATCACAATAATTTTCTAATGAATATACTAAGTGGATGTATTAGGGACTATAAAGCGCCCCGATCTGATTCTGTTGCATAGAAAATTGTTTTGTTTTATTATTCAAATCAATCTGAGAGCTCATTAGATCAATGCGAAAGGGGACAAATGTTATTGACGATGAGAAATTAACACCAATTTCGCACAAAATATTTGCTGCATGACATCTTGAGGACTAGCTAATTGATAATAATAGATAAATACGAACTTATTTTGAATATTCTTGAATATTCCGTTCGTTCGAAATCTCGAGTCCGCCTATCGGATCATTATTATTTTAATGGAAAAGTCAGTGGATTTCATTGGACTACCTTCCCGTTAACTGACCCAGTTCTAATCTTAACTTTTTGCTTGTGTCTTATGTAGATAATGAGCGACAACATTGTAGTCAGTTCTCTGCATGATTATATTAAGTAAATAAGGTAATCTGGATCCTCGGGAGCCACTTTCGAGCTCTATTCTCGCCGAGCTCCTCCTCATTTGCTTTGCCCAGTTCGGTTTTGTGTACGTGCCTGGCGTTCGACTTGGAATGCAGGCCCCGGTTCAGGTGGGGCAATTCTGAAATTGTGAAATTTCAGCACGATATCTCGATTGAAGTGCAAATCGTAAAGCGGCCCCGGTCTACAATAAATAAGCTCGTGGTCGTTGCTATTCCAAGATCGAGCAATATAAGTGTCGCCGAACCGTGGGCGTGTGCGAGGGCGAGAGCGTGTGGTGCAAAGGCCTCGTCGGATCGGCGTAGGTAACAAGGCACAAGCCTCGCTAGACGGGTATTTGCCAGCTGCCTGGTAAACAACAATAAATAAATTTCAAGCTGATAACTCTGCAGCGCTGCTTGCGTAAAATTTTGACACGATATCTCCCCGAGTTAACTGGAAGAGCCGATTTCTCGCTGTCGCGTTGAAGCGCGCTCTCTCTCCCTCTCTCTTTTTACCCGTTACGCGCTCTCTGTCTCCACCTGTTATGCGCTCTCTCTCTCTCTCTCTGTGAGCTTCTCTCTATGTCGGCTCTCTCTTTGTTTTGGCCAAGATAACAAAACACGCGAACCCCCCGCGGCTCGCCCGGCTAACGTAGCTGCAGCGGAAATTAGCGCTCCAAGTGTCAAGTGTGAATTGCCAAGTGGGTAACAATATTCGACGCCAGATGAAAACATCTCGGCGTGCTAATTAGCGCATTCGGTCGGGCTTATTTGCATCGGAGTTGATATAGCTGTTCGCGGCAGACCACTCGTTGCCGGGCCCGAGCGCGGATGATCGATTCCGCATGGGCCGAATGGAAACGGGCTGCTGCCCAGCCCGCCTTGATGCTCAGACATTCTAATGGCAAGCGGCAGCAACATATGTTTGTTATCACTCATTAGCACTTATCAGGCAATTGCTGTCATATCGACAAAAAACATTCGCACACATTTGCCAAATTGATCGACAATATTTGGAGTTTCCTTTGTTTGGCCGGGTTTGCGCCCTCGCCCAAACTATCTATCGGTCAATATTTAATCTTTATAGCCGCCTAGTAGCAATATCTGAGTTTGATAATCTTCAAATGTTGACCTGCTTAAAGCGATACGGCTTGCCTCCCACTGGTAGAAGCCTTATGTCTGATAGGACGATTGCTCAATTTACTGCCCAGGCAGTAAAACTGAAGCCGTATCAAATTCGTGTGTGTAAGCCTTGTATCTTAAAAGTTTCTCTCTCAATTATGTAAGACTCAATTCTGAATCTTGAGATTCTGAGGGGCTGACTCAGCTAGAGCCATATTTTGCGTACTTTCGTTGAGAATTTCAAGCAACACAAGCTCGCAATAATTGTGCCTCGTAAGGCTCACCTTGAGGAGGTGAGCTAATAAGTTTTAGTTTATTGATCTGGAAACAAAAGGTAGTATTTTGAATGACTTTCAATGGGGGGGTATGGCACCATGAACTTAAAGATCATACACCTGATTATCCATTGTTCTATTGTTTCTAGGTTATTGTTTCAGAAGTGCTGAAAAGAAAAAACCTAAAGCATACTTTTGGGCTGCCCAGAAAAAAGTTCATGTAAATGTAACTGAATCTATAGTTCGAAATGAACTGGAGTCAAACTGCCGAAGCAAGTTGGATTTATTAAGAGCAGGTTTTCGTTTTAATTCATTCGCACTCCACATTGATGATCAGATAATATATCACAACATAAGTTAGCACCATAATGTTTTGGCAACATATTTAAGCCGTGAAATTCCGACACCTGGAGGATAACCGGATCAGACACCCAAAATTTCCAGTTCGAAAAGCATAGCCGTGATTGTCCAATTCTCTGTCAGGTACGTCATTAATTAACAAGCAGCGTGTGCCGATATAATCACGTTTTCCCAAATATTGACTGTACAAATTAAGGCAGCGTTAAGATGCCAGCGACTAGAACAGAGTACACGCAAATCTCCCTACGCGGAACGTGATCAGCTTAAGAGAATCGCAACTAATTTAAACGAATATAATCGATTCGATTTAATTGGGTACTCTTTTTACATAGGTGTGCAATGGCGTCACTTTGTTAGAATAAGTTTATTAATCGTACAATATTGAGTTCGCTGGAGCAGATGCAACATTTTTGTTCGTGGGCGAGTGGGGCAGCTAAGACTAGCCTTTGCCTAATGATTGCCTTAATTCAATAACAGTTTGTTAATTGCGTCGTGCGTGGCGATTTCCAATAAATACAAATACTACAAATACTAATGCATGTAAATATGATCTCTATGGTAAATTGATTGCTTCGCTAAGAGTCCTCGTCTACGTTATAATTTAATTGTAAAACCAATTGCGCTAAATAATTTATGTGTGGGTAAATATTATCTCGTTCTCTCTCCCTCTCCCTCTCCCTCATCCGTCTCTCCACGTCACTCCCACGCCGAATTTATATACAAATCAATTCACTTAATTGCTAACTACATTCCATAGATATTGCGAGTCAAAGCCGAAGAGCAAAGAAACAGAGACAAGTACAAAGATTGTTAGAACTAAACGTAAGTTGAATACGAAGAAACACAGTCTTATATAGGTAAAAAGAACGCAATCCATATGCATCATCAGTGAGTGAATGCTGGGTGGAGCAGTGTGCAGGCAGGTATACGTGTGCTCATCGGACACTGGGTGAAAAGGTGGCGTTAATGGGCGGCTCATGCGGGGGCGGCTGCGGGGGCTGGTTGCGGCACAGCCCCGTGATGCTGCTGTTTCCAAGGCCGGCGCTTCAGGTGTGTGCTCTGCGAGTTGGTCCATCTGAAATGTGGAAATGTGAAATGGCCAGAATGGAGCTGCTAAGATCAGCCCGGTTACCTGTGGTATTTCGAAAGCTTGCGTCGCTTAGCAGGCGGCACCACGTCCATGTCCAGTCGGCTCCCCACAAAGCCGTAGCTGCCCACGCTGCCCGCCAACGGGTCTACGGAATGTAAAAAGAACCAGTTAGGCCCCAATAAGAACTCTCTTCAAGACTCTCTTACTGTGTTTGCGTTTGTTGTTGCGCTGCACATGATTGACGGCCGTGGGCGGCGTGGCTGAAGCCATGCCCAACTGGGGCTGCTGTCTGCGTATCGTACAATTGCGCCCGCGACAGCTCTTCAGCCGCTCCAGCGTGTCGTGCATGTGCGAGCGCTCAGCGGGCGTCAGGCTCGAGGCACGGTTCTGCGTTTCAAACCGATCTATATGTCGGAGTAGAGGACAATTTTAACATTCTCCAAGAGTGCAGCGCGGGTTCGCTTACCTATTGTCAGGTTATAGAATGTTATCAATCCCGTGGTGAATTCGCAGTAGAGATAATCGTGCGTGGCATTGATAGTGCGCAGACAGGAGTAGGTGTTGTTGTTGGCGTTCATGCAGAAGCAGAACGGGCTGTCGTTCCAGAAGGGCGCCGTGCGCCAGTGCTGGTTGTCGTGCGAGAAGCAGTTCATCTTCTCCGACAGGCACTCCTTCTCCAGGCGCGCCTTTTTGATGCGTTTGCGCTCCTTCTTACGCTGCCGCTCCTCCTTGAGCTTCCGGCGTGCCTCTCGTGCCATCTCCTTGGAGTCCGCATAGCTAGAAATTTACGCAGCAATTACTGAAGCACAGCTGTCGGTTCATTCGCTTCGCCTTACCTCTCGCCCGCATCCGGAGCGCAGTAGCACTCTGCACGGGACGCATAATGTGGCGTCTGCTGGGTCTGTTCCTGGAAGTCGTAGCCGTTCGCGGCGCCTCTGCCGACATCCTTTGGACCGCCGCTATACACGTTCGGCAGCTGCGCCGTCCGAGGCGTGCTTCCGATGTCACTGAAGTAGCTCATGTTGAACTCGGGACCGCTTTCCTCATGGGCCAGCGTCGGATCGTTGCGCCGCC
This sequence comes from Drosophila nannoptera, assembly GCA_020883555.1. NCBI lineage: Eukaryota > Metazoa > Arthropoda > Insecta > Diptera > Drosophilidae > Drosophila > Drosophila nannoptera. The sequence continues at coordinate 816,459 of JABVZY010000051.1, read as the reverse complement.
GACCCTCGCCACGCCGGCCAGCCGCTGCTGCCAGTTGTTTGCTCTCTCGCATCTGCTTCTTCATGTCCTTCAGGGTGCTAATCTTGTCCTTCAGCAATTTGATGAGCATGTCAATTTGATTGCGAGAGGTGCGCCAGGTCTTTTCGTCGTCGTAGATCACATCCGAGCAGTTGACCTTCTCCGTGCTCTCCTCCACATAGCAGCGGGTGCCGCCCTTCAAAAACTTATTGCCACGCCCCAAGGGCGTGAAGCTTCGACTCTCCGCTTCGTGCTCATTAAACTCATGCTCTAGCTTCTCCAGAGTTGTCTGAATTTGCTGGATGACCACAGCAATGGCATCGTTGGAGCTGCTGTTGGAGCTGGGACTGTTCACAGTGGGGCTCTCTCGCTTGCAGCGGCTCTTGTGATGCATGAGAAGATCCACGGTCTGGTCTAAATCAAGGAGCTCCTCCATTTCGTAGGGCATCTCCGAGTGATACACCTCCTCCTGGGCATGTCGCTTGTGGCGCCGCTTGCCGAAGTGTGGATGGTTCTGTTGGTGCTGCATTTGGGTGCGCTTGTGGAGCCGATGCGCGTGCAGGGACGAGAGCGGGGCCCGGATCTTGGTGTAGACCAATCCGTTCGATGTGAAGCAGGCGCAGTTGCGCTGGTAATGCTTGCGCGGCATCGCGGCCAGCTGATGCTCCAGTTGCAGCTGGAAAGCAGTTAATGCAATTATTTGCGACTTCGATTCATTTGGCGACTAGGTATACTTACATGGAACTTGCACTTGTGCTTGCGCCAGCGTCCCTCCTCGTTGACGCACTTCCACTTCTGGCCGGGCAGGCAGTTCTTTAGAAGCGCCGGGTCTGAGCACTCGGAGTTGAGGCGCATCATTTTGGTTATGTAGGGAGCAATGGGTAGATTGTTGTCGTGTTGCTGCAGCAGCTCCTGTTCTTCAAGCTCGTCATCCTCATCTTCGTCGCCAGCAGCATCTGCCTCATCATCCGCAGCGGGCGCTGAGCTGTCCATGGCCTCATCGCCATCCCCGTCTTCGTCTTCGGTGTCAGTGTCTACGTCTTCTTCGAAGTCATCCTGTTCGGTTGTAGTTGCCGTGGAGCTCAGGATCGAAGCTGCCGTGCTGCTCACGTTGCTGTCGCTGCCCAGCATATCCTCCAGCAGGGTGCTATTGGCCAGCTTCATGTTGCGCCGATCCGTGAGCAGACGCGCTCGCGACTCGGCTATTTGCTCCGCCGTCTCGCGGCGGCCCGAACTCTCGATGAGGAAGCTGTCCGGCCACGTGTCCCGGACGACTCGGTTGCGACTGAGAAGCAGCGGCAAAATACTACGTCCATCCATATGCGAAGGCGTCGGCACCCCGCCCATGTCCAAAAATGTGGGCGCCAGATCCACATTGAGCACGATCTCGTTGACCCTGCCCAAGGGAACAACAGCCAGGTTAAAGGAGGAGCATTGATTGCTTTCGCTGTGAATACTCACACTTTGGAGGCTTGAATCCCGGGGCCACGGATGAGGAAGGGCACGCGTACATCGAACTCGAAGGGGAAGCTCTTGCCCTTTATCAAACCGAACTGACCCAGATGATACCCGTGGTCCGAGGTGTAGACGATGTATGTGTTGTCCAGCTCACCCAGGACCTTCAGCTCGTTGTAGACTCGCTCCACGGCCACGTCCACGCTTTGGAGCGTCTGCAAGCGCTTGGTCATCAGGATGTTGGTGAAGCGCTTGTGCACGGGCTGCATGGGCTCCGTCACGCGCAGGATCCATTGCTTGTCGGGATTCGGGGCATGGTCATAGCTTGGAGTGCTGCAAAGATAGCGAGAATTAGCTGGAAACGCTCTCCGAGATTACGGGCTGAACTCACTGATGCGTGGTCACATTGTGGAAGAGGTGACTGTACTGCGGCGCGGAGTCCTCGGGCCCGTGGGGCGCCGGAAAGCTCATGGTCAGCAGAACGGGCTTCCGTTGGTTTTGCTGCTTCGACGAGCGCAAGAAGGCGATCGAATCGTTGGCTATCAGATCCGGATAGTAGTCCTTGGCGTACTCGAAGCCATGCTTGATCTTCTGCCCGTTCAGATTGATGCTGTAGTTGTAGTACTTGGAGTTCATGATCAGCCCGCCCCACTCGCGCCATCCGGGCGGAATGTACGACCCGTTGTACTTGTTCAGGTACTTGCCGAAGTAGCCGGTGCGGTAGCCGGCATTCGACAGGTACGTGGCATAGGAGCGCGTCTCGTGCGTCGCCTGCCACTGCGGACTCGAGCAGTTGTCGTTGTTGGTGAACACCATGTGGTTGTGCACATACATGCCCGTCAGCAGCGAGGAGCGCGCCGGGCAGCACATCGGGGTCGTCGTGTAGGCGTGCCGAAACTCGGCGCCCCCATCGCGCAGCAGCCGCAGCGTGCGCGGCATGAAATTGAGCGAGCCCAGCTCCACGTCCTGGTCGTCGGTCAGGATGAGTATGATGTTGGGGCGTCGCTCGCGTGCCGCATTCGAGTCGCGAGAGAAGCGCCTGGACGAGTGACTGCGGTGCCTTGGATGCTCCTCACCCATCGCGGGCTCCCCTGGCGCCTGCTCCTGCTGCTTGCCATCGACTGAGAAGGTCAGCAGGTTCAGCGCGAAGAGGAACAGGGCCAGGCAGCCCATGGCCTGCTGAGCTCCGAGTCGGCACATTTCTTTTGGTGACGAGCTACTGCTGGAGCTCAGCTAACTTGGTCTGGCGAGTGCGGCTCAGGTCAGCAGGGACATGGCGAAGCAGGCCTGAAAGGAAGTAAGGAGAAGGTTCAATTTCAATTCAAAAGGGAGAGCTTGCATCGATTCCCGCTTTCTCTTGGCCATATTTGGGCTAAGATGGGCCCGCCTTGCTGCGGCATCGATTGACCTTCCATGGGCCCGCAGCTCGCCAAGGGCTCTTGTCCCTAAATGTTCGCGGAGATTTCCTGTTCTGCGTTTCTCTGCTTGACGTTGGGCCGGGCGAAAGCAAGAGCCAGCCTGACTCAGAGCATTGCGCATTTGGCACGACGCTCTCGTTGTTGCCGTTTCTTGCTTTTGCTGCTGTTGCAGTTGGGCTTTAAGTGTGCCGGTGTCCTTGCTGAAATTTATGTGCCACTTGCCGCTGAAGTGAAAACTGCTTTTTGCCGTTCCTGCTCCGCGCGCATTCTCCCTCCCCTTCTGATGCTGCTCGCGCTCGCTTGGCTCAGCCAAGGGCCTCTCGAGAAGGGGCTGCTGGCTGGGGTCTGTGTCGGGTGGAATAAGTGTGATTTATGCACTGCCTTCTGCTGTAAGTTGAAAAGAACTGCGCCTCTATTAGCCGCCATGCCTCGGACGCGCTCTTCAGTCGATCCTAACTCGGCATTCCAAGAAACTTGCCGTAGGCCTTGGACATAGGTAAATGTTCTCATTCTTTCTGCTTCATTAAGCTCTCTTCAAGCCGGGCATCAGGCCCTAGCTGAACTCGGTTCCAGCCTCGGTTGACTCGCAGTCAATAGGCTAACACATTAGCTCGTGGACTGTGGGTGAATCCATGAGTGGTGTCCAGCCATTAATCCCTTCTATATGCCAGAGCACTCTCGTTTCCAGTTCTTAATAAGGAATGAGGCGAAGCTCGGCCGGCGAGAGGAAAGCTGATTTGATATATTCCTTCATATCAATCCAAGCGGAAGACGGGGCCACTTGAGGGCGAACACGCCGGGGCAGCTCGAGTGGCATCAGCATTTGCAATATTTTACTTGGCCTCTCGATTATCAAACGGCCGCCCAATCGCTCTGGCTCTCGGCGTTGGTCAAAGGAAAGCCAAACAGCTGAAGTGGCTTTTAGGTGAGCAGCTGGAAGTGTTTGTACTTGTTTTGCCGCTGACGGATGCTGATTCTTCAGCGCTGGCTCGCAGAGACGACTTCCTTATTCCCCCAAGGCTGCTTAAAGTGCAACGGCGACGCGAACGAGAACGAGTTTTGCGCTCCCGCTGCCCGGCCTGACCCCAGGCCATGGCCCTAAAAGGAAACATGTTTGTGGCCCAGCCGAAAACGGGGAGCCGCATGCACAGAGCGAAAGCTGCTCTTTTGTGCGGCCAGGCTCCGCCTTGACAGGCGTCACGCATGCCCAGACCTGCACCGCGTCTGGGATCCTCCCGCCAGGCCAAGCGGCACGTAGGCCGGCTAGCAACAGCCACACAATGCCGCCGCAAATGAGAAGCCAACGCACGACTCTCTGATTCATTCATGAATTTCACGATATTTGTTTGCTTTGTGTCCTTCTCCTGCCTTGGAGCTCGCTCAGCGCCCAGCTCCTCCAGTCTGGCCCGGTTTTTGCTCGTGCCCCTCGCTCTTCGTGCCCCTCGCTACCTCGGCCTGTTGCTATGGGCTCGCTGTATTATGTTACAACACTTGATCCTCAGTCTCTTCTTGTGCATTCTCGCATTCCTGTCCCTTTCTTAAAGAGCTGGGAGTCGAATAATTCCAATGGGAATGATACATCAAATGGATTTCTCGAACAAGGTAGGCATCTATAGCAGCCACTCTTCCATCCCTAGGATCCTGTAAAGCCTTTCAGCTTTGCTCTCATTTTGTTCTAGCGAGTTGGCCTTACTGGACGTGGATACCCTGACTTGCCCACTTCTTGACTTGAGCGTCTGATGCATGAATCTTCGCAGTTCGGGCTCAGCACATGGAGTTATAAAAAAGTAAATTTATGCTGAGATCTGCATTATTTAATAATGCATATCGGAACGTGACAAACTGTGGACCGAGGCGCAACTGATTACGCAGCAGAAACGAACCCCCAATGTAGGGTATGGCCGGCCCCAGAGCCAGCGGGCTGGCGGGCATTCAATTAAATGCAAATAAATACATATGTATTTCAATTAGCGAGCAGTCCAAGCCAATTGCATTTAAGTCACGCAACTCTGGCCCGGCCAGTGCTCCGGAGTTGCCGGAGTTGCTGCTCGGCGTCGGGCTCAGCGCGGATTTATGAATATGCGACTAAAGAGAAATTGTCATCTTGACGGCGCTAATCCGACATCCAGGCGACAGTCACTATTTAGTGAAAAGTCTCGCTTATCAGCGGAGCAGCCAGCCGGCAGTGGGATCGGCCTCACGGCTCATTAGCGAACAAGTCGACGACTCGCGTGTGCAAATAGTTGTCCAAGAGTGGGCAGTCGTCTGCTGCCGGTTGGGTTAATCTCTGCAGCAACTGGCAGATGCAGTCAGAGAGTGCGCTAACAGTGCGTGGGTTGCGCCCCTCGCCGCCCCTTGCTCTGCTGCGGCTCGGACTGCATTCGCTGCAGCGCTAATTAGGCAATTAGCCGGACTGGCCAGTTATGGACGGACGCTTAACAAGTGTCGACTCCGGAATCTCTGTGCCAACTCAATTTAACGCTTAACTTACTAATTCAATGCTTCATCAGGCTCTGCAGTACGACGCCGCGTGGGCACTCGGACACTCCACACAGATTCCATCTCAGAAATCCCAATTTATCGCAGCCCACATTTGCCAACGGGCCTTTTCTCCAAGGAATGCCTCTGAGGCGAAGGAGGCGAAGACTTTTGCGTAGCTAGTTCTTAAAATAGGAAGGTAGGTAAACCTTCCCGGATATTGCTTACCTTTAGACTTACAAGTCGAGTACACCCTTCGACGGATCAAAGGCAGAGCATCAGCCTCGTTAAATTCTGCAATGAAATAGAGAACTTTATTGAAATATTTGTATAAACCATATGTAGGTCGGCCTGACTATAATACGATTCTAGAACTATTTTCTATTATATGCTACAAACTGTGATCTGACATTTATCAGAATCAGCAATTGGTCTGCGCTCTTTCCATTAATGTTATGTAATATTAAAAATTTGTATACTCTTTCTGCATGCTCTATGAATAGAGCCTATACTCTAACATTGATACAATTTACTCGCAATAACCTTTACAAGCATATTCGCAATTAATTTGTTGAATAAATAATGATAAAATTGTGCGAAAATAATTTTTATATTTTTCCAGCTCAAAGCTAATAAACTTTTTTTGCGTTTCATTTAGGAGAAATTTTTTCAGAAATGGGATTTTGAAGAGAATTTTATGGTTCCTCATTTCCATAAC
>JABVZY010000051.1:790546-801687 GCA_020883555.1 Drosophila nannoptera | reverse complement strand
CTGAGTTACGAACTCCATGTGCTAATGCTGAATTGGCCGGCCCGCTGGCTGGCTGGCTGGCTGGCTGGCAGCACTTGATGTGGCGCTCATAATTTTTGCGCCATTAGGCGGAGCATCTGCCATGGTGCATAGACTCATTAAAATGTACTTGAATGTCTCAAAATAAGAGGCGACGCATTCTATGGATGCAAAATGGTGGATGGTGGATGGAAAATGGAAGCGATGGCCATTTGGCGGCGCGTTTGCTTAATTTCTCGAGCAGTGACAAATGACGAGGAGCAGCCAAGAGTTCACACCCCCCCTCTCCCCAGCGACATGTGGGCCGCCACTTGACAGCTTGATGCGCAGCAAGATAGATTGGCCTGCAGGCGCCAACGACATGAGAGTGTGAGTGGAGGAGCTCCGGCTTCGGATGCGAGCCAGCCTCCAGTCGTTGCGTAATTTCAGGCCACTCCAGCAGCCTCTCGAGATTGCCGGCCTGCGCATCGGAGCGGCTGCGGCTTTAATGATGTTTGGCCAAGGCCCAGGTGTGGCAGCCCGCCATTCCAGGTGCACCGCGAGCTATCAATGCCAGCTGCTATTGCAATTGCACTTGACTTAGGCCGAGCAAGGCACGCTAATGCGAGGGGTTCTCCTCGTGAGTCACCAGAGTTACGGACACTTACAATCCAAGAGATCTTATCAGGGCTTAATTCGCGTGGGGCCGCCGAGCCGCAGGTCGCATGAATCACTGGGCGAGCCCTGGCGCTATCTCTTATCTGTCGAATTGACGTGCCTTTGATTGGTAGATATCAACGGGACCAATTGCAGTCCCCCTCTGCCCTTATAAATACTTTTCCGCCTGACCACTGGAAGTCAGTTCTGGCATAGCCCCCACAGCGAACGAGCCTCAATCATGACCATAGGACAGCCCCCTCACCCTGCCACCCACATCGAGGTGACTGACTCGACACGCCCCCCGAGTAAACTGCAGAGCTGCTGCGTCAATCGGCAGAGGCTGCACTCGATCATAACAGGTGAATGGGGGATACAGTCAAGCATATATACATATTCCTCTATATCTCGGTGTCATCTGCTTCTTCTTCGCAGGAATGGTTCTCTTCTCGTATGGCGGCATGGACATGGCTCAAGGCCTTGGCTGGAACCTGTACACAGGCATCGCGGACACAAATGAGTTCTCCTACTGCTGGTTCGTTGGCGTCATCATTGGAGCCATCCTGGGGGCGCTCGCCGTCAGCCACGTGCCGAAGATCTACTTCTACGTAAGTGGAGCAGCCAGCTCAAGGATCGGCTAGATGTGCTAATCCTTTGATTGCCCTTGCAGGCCATTGCGACCGTGCTGCAACTGATCGACGCCATCATCTCTGTGAGCGCTCCATATAACTACGAAGCCATGGTGGCCGCTCGGTACGTGGGCGGCATCGGGATTGGCTTCGTGACGGTGCCCTTTATCATACACAACGCGGAGGTGGCGCCACCCGATGCCCGCGGCAAGTGGTGTGCCGTGGAGCAGTCCGGCCTGGGCCTGGGCATAGCCGTGCAGGTGATCATGGACTCGATGTGGAATCCGGCATTGCCCATCGCCAACAATCAGGTGCATGGTATCATCGGGATTGTGTTCGCGATCACCGCCCTCGCCATATTGGTCTTGTCCGTGGAGTCGCCCATCTTCCACTTGCGGCGGAACGACTACGACAAGGCCAGCGACTGCCAGTGGGCGCTGATGGACAAGCACGCCTCTGGCCGGGATCAGGCCGAAGCTCTGGAGGAGAACAAGCGCTACGTTTCGGAGGGCGTCCACGAGAGCCTGAGCCACGACCTGGCCGCCGCCCTGATTCCATTCACCAAAATGCTGCTGTGCCGCTGCCTCGTGGCGTTCAGCTTCTCGATGCCGCTCACGAAGACCATCATCCACAGCAGCAGGGTGTGGAAAGGCACCCTGTACAGTTGGCCGATCATCGTGTGGCGGGTCCTGCGCTGGATCGGAACTCTCATTGCGATTTTGGTCATGGACAAGCTGGGCCGCAAGCTGCTCGCAGTTCTGGGCCTGCTCTGCATGGCCGGCCTGATGCTGGGCCTGGCCGGGATCTACTCCAACTTCGCCAATACCATAAGCCCCTACTACATGGCCCAGGTCTGCCGCATATCCATGGCCTTCCAAATGTTTGCCGGCCTATTCGTTGCCACCACCCCCGCCTACATGGGCGAGGCGTTCCCCATGCGCGTGAAGCCCTTCTGCGTCGCCGTCATCGTGTGCATGGAGCAGCTGATCCACATCATAGTCATAGTCACGTTCCACGACAATGCGTACAGCTTCTACCAGTACTACTTGGGCGTGGGCATCATCCTGCTCATATGCGGGCTTTTCCTCCTGGTGACGCTGCCCGAGACGCGGAAAATGACTCTGAGGGAGGCGGGCTATCGCTTCCGTCGAATCCATGACGTACTGGCCCACTAGCCGACATCCTCACAGCCTCAGATGGTTCCTAAAGAAGCTAGCTCCGACCTTAGGTCAAGTGAATACAGATACTTTATAGCATAGACTAGGTAATAGAGACAATTCTTAGTATAGGAAATAAAACGATTTCTCAATTCCATTGAAAGCAACTGTTATTATTATTATTGAAGCCGCTGGCTTTATCTGGCCGACAACACAGTTATCTCTCAATAAGACTTGGCTGGCCTCTGATTGGAGAAAGCCCTCTACGAGGAATCCCTCGCCATTGCCTCGACTGCCCCATATCTGCAAAGCCCCTCAGAAGACTGGCCATCGAATATATAACTGATTTGATTTGATAAGTATATATAGCTGGTCACTTCGCACTTGGAGGCTCCCCTGGCAGACGAGATGACGAGGCCAGGCCGTCTCCCGTGAGTCACGGGGCCATTTGTCCTTCCACGCCTGAATTGGAAATCGCGACTCTTCGACTTCGGCAGGCCTTATCAGGGCGTGAGTCACGCCCCTATCTCACCTGCCAACGGTAGCTGGACGGCCAGCGGCTGAGCAAGGGGCACGTGTATCTACATATTTATTAAAATGTGTATCTACAATATGTTATTGATTAAGATAGCGCTTTCTACACCGCGATAGTAAAAAACACGACGAATTTATCTATTAAAAATTAGTTTAGCATAAGCGTTTAGCGGTTTCAGTTCGCTTCAACGCGTCGCGGGATGACGACCACCTACGTAATCAGCGGGCAAGCGCCCGCCGTCCAGCCGACCATCATAGCCACCAGTGCCCCCCAGGCCGCCCCTCAGCGCACCTACATCGAGGTCATCGAGGATCCGCGGGCCCAGAGCAACCGCTGGACGAACGCCCACAACGCCCACACCGCGACCCTCGGTGAGTCGGAGAGGCCCCGTGGTGGAAAAGTGGAAATAAGCCGAAGAATGCCCGATAAGAAATCGAACTAAATCTTTGATAATTTCCACCGTTATCTAAAAGTTTAATGAATTCCACAGGCAGTAAATGAAATTATGAAAGAATGGAATATCGTGCGAATTACATTATATCATTAGGCGCCTGATTCCGTTATGTAATTCGTGTAATAATACTCTGCACCCTCCCCTAGGTCTGCTCCTGTTCACGTACGGCGGAATGGACATGGCCCAGGGTCTGCAGTGGAATCTGGGAACAGGTGTCATGACCACCTACGAGTTCCGCTTCAGCTGGTTCGTGGGCGTCATCATAGGAGCCGTCGTCGCCGCCTGCACGATAACCCACTTGGCAAAGAAATATTTCTATGTGAGTAGCTGAGCTTCGCCCCGAGGCCTGGCACCTGTCGCATCAAATCTAATCGCTCCTAATAACCGCAGCTGCTGGGCGGAGTGATGCTGCTCATCGACGCGATCATCTTCGTCAGTGCTCCGCACGGCTACAGCCCGATCCTGGCCGCGCGCTGGGTGGGCGGCGTGGCCATGGGCCTGATCACCGTCACCTTTATCATCCACAACTCGGAGGTGACGCTGGGCAACTCGCGCGGCATGTGGTGCGGCCTGGAGCAGTTCGGCCTGAGTCTGGGCATACTCATCCAGGTGCTGATGGACTCGCAGTGGAACTTCGGATCGCACATTACCATCAATACGGCTCATGGAATCATCGGCATTATATTCTCCGTCTTTGCCACGGCCTCCGTGGTCATGTCGGTGGAATCGCCCATCTTCTATCTGCGGACCAACGACGAGGACGCAGCCCGCAATGCCCAGACCCAGCTGCTGGGCACGAATGTGCCGACGCAGATCTATGAGGCCATCTTCGGCGAGGCCAAGCGCTACGTGATGGAGGGCACCAGCTCGAGCTACGGCGAGCAGCTCGCCGCGTCCGGCATGCCCTTCGTCAAGATGCTCTTCAGCCGCTGCCTCGTGGCCTTCTCCTTCTCGCTGCCGCTCAGCGCGGCCATGCTGGGCAGCACGCTGGTGTGGGAGTACACCATCTACAGCTGGCCCATGATTCTGTGGAGCATTCTGCGCTTCATTGGAGTACTTATCGCCATCGGGCTCGTGGACACTCTGGGCCGGAAGTTCGTCTCGATGCTCGGGCTGCTCTGCATGGCCGTGCTCATGCTCGCCATGGGCGGAATCTTTTCGCATGACCCGAACTTCTCCAGCACCTTCTATATGCCGCAGGTGTCGCGCGTGTCCTTGGCCTTCCAGATATTCGCCGGCCTGTTCGTAGTCAGCTCCTCGAGCTACTTGGGCGAGGCTTTCCCCATGCGCGTCAAGCCGTTCTTCATTGGCCTGGTCGTGTGCCTCGAGCAAGTGATCCACATCATTGTCATTGTCACCTTCGACAAGACCCCCAACTATTTCTACCAATACTTCATTGGCGTGGGCGTTATACTCCTGATCAGCGTTATAATCTATGGCGCCCTGATGCCCGAAACGCGGCGCCTGTCCCTCCGGGAGGCCACCGAACGCTTCTGCCGCCTTCACGACGTGATGGCCTACTGAAGGAGCGTACGAGGATCCCTTGGTAATTCTAAGCGGGGACAAGTTCCTCGACAGTTTCAATAATTATTCCAATTTGCACCTAATATCCTGTGGCATATGGAAATCCACCACAATGTATATCCTAAGACAAGCCAATGAAAAAGTATTCCCATCTAAACTGTATACGAAATTTATTCGCAATTTGTTAATAAATTTAAAATTAAAATTTAATTTGATAGCCATATTTTATTACTATAACGTCTCAAAGAAGACCCCGAAGGGTCGATACTTGACTAGTGCGTCATGGCCGGGGACAAACCCTGCCAAAGGGGGCTCTAGGCCAAAGCTGTCGACATGGCGTTGACCAAGGGGTCGGTGCTGATTACATTGTTTGTACGCTATCTATAATTAGATACTGATAAACCAATTGTCTTGGGCATATAAAAATACAAAATGTCAAATTGCTGGCAGTTGCTCGAGCGAGCCTCAAGCGAGAATGACCATCTACGTCACCGCGCAGGAGCCAGCGCCAACCCAGATGATGTACTCAGGCGCAGGGCCGTCCCAGGTCACCTATGTGACAGCTGGGCCCGCGCCTGTGCCTCCCCAGACCACGTACGTGGAGGTGATCAGCACTCCAGCTCCGACTGCCCGAAGGAGTCGCTCAAGGGATCCAAGTGGCTCAGCAGGTGAGAACGGGCTGCCATATATATATATATAACTGAACGATGGGAGTGAATACAATCTGCGTAATAACACATTTTCCATCGAAAATGTGGATCTATATCTAAATGAGCTCCACCTATTTCTGGGAATACCCCCCCCCCCCCCCTCCGTCGCTTTGCCACCTGGCGAACGTCTGATGGATCGATATTGCTCGCACTTCTGTGGCCCGGCAGAGATATGCGTGCACGAGGTTCAATCGAAGACAACAATAAATTGCATGCTCCTTCGTGGAATACCCGATATTTCTTGCAATGTAATGAAGGTTTAACTGTCGTTCGTTCCAGCCGTCTTGCTCTTCGCCTATGGCGGCATGGACATGGCCGAGTGCCTGGGCTGGAACTTGAATACGGTGGTCGCGCATCCCCCTCAGATGGACTACAGTTGGTTCATTGGCGTCATCATCGGAGCCGTCGTCGCCGCTTTCCTGGTCGACCACATTCCCAAATTGTACTTCTATGTGAGTAGCCAGATGACAGAGAAGAAGGTCTGACTGCTGACCGTTCAGTTGTTCAGTGCTTAGGTGGACTGCTCGAGCTGATTGACGCCATCATCTTTGTGAGCGCATCCGAGGAGTACGCCCCCATAATGGCTGCCCGCTATGTGGGCGGGGCAGGCATTGGCCTGATCACTGTGGTCTTTATCATACACAATTCGGAGACCGCGTCCAAAAGGATTCGTGGACTCTGGTGTGGCTGGGAGCAGTTCGCCCTGGCCTTGGGCATCGCCATTCAGGTGATCTTGAGCTCACAGATGGACCCCAGCTCGGATGTTAGCCTGAACTGTGCTCATGGAATTTTCGGCATTGTACTATCCGTGATTTCCACTGGATGCCTAGTCCTCCTGGTGGAATCGCCCGTCTTCCACCTGCGCCACAATAACGAGGAAAAGGCCCGAATATGCCAGAACCAACTCTTCGCGTACCCGGCGAGCCCAGAGGCACGCAACGCGGCTCTTCGCGAGGCCAAGGAGTACGTGGCCGCAGGCAGCAGCCAGAGCATCAGCTCGCAGCTGGTGGACTCCGCGATGCCCCTCATCAAAATGCTCTTCAGCCGCTGCCTTGTGGCTCTCACCTTCTCCCTACCCCTGACCGACGCCATGTTGACCAGCACCTTCATCTGGCAGTTGTCCCTCAACTGGCCCATCATTGTGTGGGGTATACTACGATGGATTGGCACGATCCTTGCCATAGCTCTGGCGGATATAGTTGGCCGCAAGTTCGTTGCGCTTTTGGGCCTGTTGTGCATGGCGGGCCTCATTCTGGGCATGGCGGGCGTCTTCTCGGATATCACCTATATGGTGACCCCGTACTATATGGGTCGAGCGTGTCAAATGTCAATGGCCTTCCAGTTCTTTGCGGGCCTCTACGCGGCGTGCACGCCAACCTACTTGGGCGAGGCGTTCCCACTGCGCGTCAAGTCCTTCCTCATTGCCCTGATCGTGTGCATCGAGCAGGTAATCCATATCATTGTGATTGTGACACTGGCCTCCACCTGGAACACTTACTTCCATTACTTCCTGGCCGTGGGGATTGTCCTTGTCGTGAGCCTACTCATCTTTGGCGTGCTTATGCCCGAGACGCGCGGCCTATCGCTCCAGCAAGCCACGGAGAGATTCACCCGAGTTCACGACATCAAGGCGCATTAGAACGGGGAACATTAGAAGATACGGCAATAACGGGCTTGAGGATGAGCCACAAATACAGTTCGGAGATCATTGATTACTTCCCATATTTTCGGGCGCGATTAAGAGCTTCCCAGACTCCAGATGGAACTCGTTCCACGGTCTTCTATCGCTTGCCTCGCAGCTGTTTCTTTTGGACTTTTATTAATATTTATGCCCTCCCCCGAACATAATGCCTTTAATTTTCACAATGCGCACTATTTTTATGGACCGCAGGCGCTGTTGCTTTTCTTTTTTAATTCAAACTAATTTATGTCTCCGCTGGATAAAGTTCGTCGGTCTGCTGAATTATGTGGCGCTCTTAATAATTTCCTAGTCATAGAGCTTGTTGTTTATTGGGCATCGCTCTACTAATTTTGAAACATTCAATTCTGTTCGAAAAGTTTTTCGAAATTATTTTAAAAGCCTTTCTGCATCAGAAGTTTTAATGAATAATTCATTTAAGCAATATTCTCCGCGCATTATCTCTCGCGGCTGCAGCTGCTGCGAGAAATTGAAGGCTAATTGGGCCAGCCAAGGCTTGTGTATATACAATATATCGCACATATATATATATATATTGGATGTTTGAAAGCGCATCTCAAGTGCTTTTCGGATTACGAGAGCCCGTGTCTCGCTTTTGAAATGAGGAGCAGATGCTGTTGCCATTCTAGGGCTCAGCGATGCACATAGGAATCCCATTAAAATATTTACAAGACATCAAGGAATGGCAATAAGGACAGCCCGCAGCAGCAGCAGCGGCAGCAAAGGCTACTGGCCAACCACTAACAGTTGGTGGGAAAAGTATTCAATGCCCCTAAATGGCTAGCACACACACACACACACACGCTCACACTCATGCACACCCAGTCGGATTGATGGGGGAAATCTGCAGGCCAATTGAATTAAGTCGAACCGACAAGCAGCAAATGCGTGCAAAAATGTTGTTAGCCCGACGTGTCCAGCTTCCCAGACGAGGCGTCGGAGAAATTAAATCGAGCTCGGGCTTTTGCACTGGGCGAGTTGAGAGGTCAGAGTCAAGTCGAATTAATGTTGTGTGCCATCAAGCGCCGCTCGCCGACTCCTTCGGGGTGATGCATAAAACCCAATGAAACGGAGGAAATCGAATAAACGCAACTGCATTTAATTGACCGAATGTTCGACCATTCGGAACAGCATGGAAATTGCGTTGAGGAAATTACCCGTGGAAATGGAATTCCCGCACTGCATATAGTCCATGAGTTCGAGCATGGGAAGGTCCGTTCGAAGTCGTTTGTCCAGCCATAAAACTTATCAGGGGCGAGTTCTAATTTCTGACTAGAATTCTGCTGCTTCAGCAGGATGCAAGACATTCAAATGGATATATAGATAAGGAAGAGCCTATAATCTGAGTAGGTCTCCATAGGGGTCTGCCTGTGCCCTGACTCAATCGATAATCTGAATAATTGAGAGCATTCTATGCCCCGAAGCGTTACTTAGAATAATTAATGACTTTCCAGCTGGCATTCGTTTGGCTTGCCTTCAGAGCAACAACTAGGCCCCGTCTCGGGGTGCAAGACTTTTGAACTTAGCCTGACTTTCACACCTGCCGCGCACTCAAGCGCTGACAACTGGCAATGAGAGCTCTGAATGATTGATAATTTTAACCTGCCGCCTGAGTGAGAGTCGCAATCAGCGAAACGTTGACAGCGGAGTCCATGACCCGACTCTGGCTCTTACGCTTTCCCCCGCTTTCCCGCTCCGTCGCCATTTTCATCTGTCAGCTGTCAATTTCACACGGTGGCAGGCTCTGAGCTTGCTATTTTAATTGAGTTTCGAGTTCGCATTGATATTTCCGTTCCACCTGCCAGCCATCGAGCCCGGGTGTGAGACGATGGAAAGGTCCAGCAAATTGACTCCACTGTAGAGTATACACTGTTCGGCGTTGGCTTTGCCATTCCCTTGTTGAAGTTGCAAGCTCGCTTAACTTTTTATTGAACAAACACGGCACGCGGCAGCAGCAGTGGCCGGGTTAAATGTTTTTATGGCCCTGCTGCAGCAACGGCAACGGCAGTTCCCCTTTAACCTAGTTTGCTTAACCGCTAACGCTATTAGTTGTTGCTGGAATGCAGGAGAGGCCGGCCCGCGGGTGGCGGGGTGCCTTGTCCTTCGCTCCAATCAGCCGGAACAATTGAATCGAGCACGAGAAGGCGACCATTGATTAGCTGCCCGTCGTGCGTTGCGTATACGCAGCGTTTGACAAACCAATGTAAACAAGTCGAGTGAGGGGCCCGCTCGTCGCCACACCGACAAGCATGTAAACAAACATTTGGCTGGCAAACAGAGAACGAGGAAATAGTATAAAGTACCAAATATGCAGTAAAAATCGTCCGATTGGGGCTGTCGTGCAGCAGCTTCTCTCTCTCTATCGACAGTCGTTCGTTTATCACGCCGCCGGCTTTATCTACCCGCTCCTCTGATAAGCGGCCCAGAAGTCAACGATCTTCACCTGCGGCAGAGAGCTCCAACTATGTCAGCTGACGCCCAGCTATCACAGCGATATTGGACAGCTCACGATACTATTAATAGAAGAGGCTGACTGCCGGACAGGTAATTGCATGAGCTCATACTAGTAAATGAACTGAGCAAGCAAATACACCTGCGGAATGGCAGAAATGCTACACTTAACACTTCACTGGGTCAGGGGGGACAGATCTGCTCCGACTGCGCTCAGATAAATGGGAATCATCTTGAAACTATATATGTGAAACTATATAAGGCAAGGCTACACTAAAGATGAGAATACGTATATACATCTATATAAGTATATATATTAAAACAAGCTTTGAAGCGATCCAAAGCTCTCACTTTTCAAGGCTTCAAAAGGGAAAGAAATTCGCAGACTGATGCAATAAGATTCTCAAAAATTACCTATTGGCTATTCTTAGGCGTTATATACATATATATTTATATATATATATTTATATATATGCTAAGTACCCCATTAGTAAGGCTATTATTAAAGGGCTTACTCATAAAGGAGAGCTCAAAGAGGGAAGCTCCTTTCTGATTATTAATGCATTTCTGGGCTTGACGTATTTAATTAATTACAGAATGCTAAAAAAAATGATTACTGGGCTGAGTCGGGAATATATATATTCAAACAGCTGTCGTAGGCATTGTCCCATGCTCTGTTAATGACTTGATATTTGTTACTAATCTCAGGCCAGTCTTTGACATGTTGTGCGTGTGTGTGTGTGTGTGTGAGTGTGGCACATAGAATGACATAAGTAAATGCTCTGCCTTCGACACTGACAAAATGCCTGAGCAGTTGGATTTGATTTATAACCTAATATTTGAAGCAGTGGGAAAATGGTACCACTCGGCAGAGAGAGAGAGAGAGAGGGGGGGATTATCATCGCTTGTAATGCGCAAACGAATCAATCACAAAGGAATAAAATTAACTTAATCGTCGCTTTGTTTTCGTAATCACTTACTGCGTTGGATTAAATATTAGATTAAGCATTTGATTATTGCTGCTGCGTCACGTCCCTCTAATGACTCCAAATTAATAACTCAACTAACGGAAATGCACGGGCTATTGAGGAAAACCGCAATAAACTAAAATCCGATGCACTGCGAGTGCAGCCATGGCGAAACGAGAGGAAATTCGATGATCGTTAATTTGCTGGCATCCATAAAAGTCCCTCCCGTTGTTCCATGGGGTGTACCAAATGCCGCAAATCGGCCCGCGAACACCTCCAGAAATATGCTATAACTCTGCACGCTTTTCATTTGGCAATGGCCAATGAAAAATACGCCAATTCCGGCCGAATCGCATGTGC
>JABVZY010000051.1:747463-776395 GCA_020883555.1 Drosophila nannoptera | reverse complement strand
GAAAGTCTGTTCAATGTGCCTACACAGTGACGACTTTCAATACATAAGCAGTAAATATTTCGATGCAAACATAAAAATATTTCGATTGATTTCAGAACGAAGAATTAACATTCTTGCACAATAACACAATTTGTTGTGCTATAGTTTTTTGTATACGGAAAAGCTTATTTATAGTCTACTTTCGAGCACGTAAAATATTGAATTGTTCATAATTCAAAACTAAATTGAAAAACTGCGCCGTCGATTAAAAATCCTACTTCGACTCCAACTAGAAAACCATTTCCCCAATACTATAGTCGAGACGATTCCAAATTCCTGCAACTTGCAATCTTATCAGTCTCGCTTTTCGATCTGGGTTATAGGGTAGTACCACCGCGTACTTGGTATCGTGCTTTGACATATTTCATTTATAACTGAGAATTGGATCGCCAAAAATTGACTTATATTCCAGTGAACCCATCGTTCGCTCCTTCGATTGTATCTAATTATTAGCCAGATTGAGCAGTACTGTTCGACTGAATTCTAGTAGACGACGTTTTCACGAAAGCGGCGTGTCAAAGATCACATTATGGGTATTGTACGAGTCTTTATAATAGTACTCAAGTAACACTGCACACCCCGTAAATTGATCCAATACGATCTGAGTTTTCTTATGACCTTCGCCATCATCTTCATAGTACCAAATTGGCATCCTCACTAAGAGCATTGAATCTCATTGTTTGTTGAGCTGAAGTCCAATAGGTGATAACCCAAAAAACCTCTTATTTCGGATTGAATTCAATAGTAATCACACACGTATATAAATAGAAAAATTATTCAATCTTACCATTTCTGATATCATAATGTTTATTTAGTCAACAAGAATTCCTTTTGTGCACTGTACGTGTTCGTTTATGTGATTTTAATGTATATATATTTATATATATTTTTTGAGAAAGCGTTTGTTTTGCCGTTTAAAATGTAATAGTGCCATAAGCCTTAATACAAGTATACAATAATTAGCTTTAGCCCAAGTATTATCAGGTTTAAGACTACAATGTTCAGACATAACCCCGAATGAGATTAGTATTTTATAGTGAATATTGGCGCAAATTTATTATCTAGCAGCTGTATTCGTATTTGCAATACATAAAACCAAATTCAGGCCACACCTGTTGGGTGGAAATTAAATAAAATTGACAACAAAAACAAAAGTCTAGCTTAATTTCGGAAAACGTTAATTTATTGGCTTAAAGATGGGAACAGATGGCAGGACTTATTGCTTAAACGCAATTTTCGGGGCTCTTTTATAATTCGAATATATACCCGATATGGAACTAAAAAATGATGGCAACTTAATACGATTGGAAAATGCTTATTGGAGCACGTTTCCAACTAGAATCAAGCGAGAAATTCTTGAAAGGTCAAATGAATTTCTAACGAATGAAAATAATATTTTGCACAAATATCATTTAATGGATGGGATTACTGACTGATTTTTATTAATACTTTAATTAGGATGTGGGATGTGTTTCGCGCCACTCGCTGATTTCATATGCAATCAATAAATTCAAGGTTCTTTGGCTAAATCAATCTTAACTATGTGGATGCTTGCGATCATAATTTGCCTTTTACAATTGGTGTAGAACCAACCAAGCCGAACCAAGTTAAGCTAATCATGAAGGTAAAAACAGGAAAGGAAAAACAGATCATGAAAATAGCATTGGAACAACGAAAGAAAGCTTCTGGAAACTGTCCGCAACAGGACATTATTCTTCCACCTGCTCATTCTCGTAGCTCAGTAACAGTCGGGTTATCTTTGCGACATCGCCCCAAACTTGGATACTCTTTATATCGGATAGGCTGTTGTAGGTATTGTAGCTCGTCACAAAATTGAACCCGTCTAAGACGTTTTTGTATACGCGAATGGTGTCCTCGGTGTAATCCAAATTAAATTCGTATTGGAGATATTCTGTGAATTTGACATCTATAGCGACTCTAATATCGGATAAATTGCACATAGTCTTATCGTTTTTACCATCGAATAGGTTCAATTGTCTCCTCTTTTCGTTGCCCCAATTGTCATTATACTTGTGATTCTCAATGAGCGTCTGTTCAGGTAACTTTACTTTGAAATGATATGTTATGTTTGCTAAGCTTTTGGGATCGTCCACAAAATTAATGGAAAATCTGTGAACGAAAAAGAAGAGAAGATCAGAAGAAGTGTTAATCATGATTGTATCAAAGTTATCATTCAAACTTAGTGTGTTGTTCGACTGTGTACAAAAATCTATCTACAATCAAAATCTACATATACGTGCTTAGAATATCCCAATATTCATTAGATGGCTGGGAATACACTTCTATTCTGTCTATAAATTTTACTATATATTTTCAACTCTATTGTGGCTGCTATAGACATGCCAGAAATCGGGGTTTAGTGGAAGTCAAAGTTAATGATTTAACAATAAATTTCCTACATTTTTAAACATAAATAAATATAAAAAATTGTTATAATATTTAATAATAATTAATATATTTAACTTTCTAATGAGTATTTAGTTCATCTAATTATCTTCATCATATCAAATACCTCAAAGGCGCTTAAGTACAAAAACCCGTTTAAGAAATTCTCATCGCGTGGAGTATCATGAAGAAGTATATGCTGACCTTATCAATACTTTCACGGTATTAAACAAAAACAAAACAACAATCGCAAACAGATAACGATATTGTGTCAGAATAAATTCCATTATTATGTCTCGCCTTACAGCAAAAATCCGGAATAGAATTGTTCCGGGCGCCGGTTCAATAAGTAGCATTCTTTATTGACATAACGGTGGTTCCCTCAAAAGTGCCGGTCGTTTTGCCGTTCTATTCCCTAGTTCTAGCGCTGTCGCGAAGAATTTTATTGCCTTCTCCCTCTCTTCTCCCGTCCCATGGGACGCTGGCGACTCAGCGGAATAGAGCTGTTGTCTTAATTTAGTTATATACGGATATAATAATATATTTAAGTTTTTCATGCTGAAAAATTCAGTCAAATTGTAAACAGTACTTAACGACTCATGTATTTTATCATAAAGAAGTTTATATTGTACCAAAAAGAAAGTGCACGCTAAGTCGTTAAATGAAATTGGGTTACAAATCGATTTTCTAATCAAATTCAGGGGGCTTATGGGCCAACCTACTGTTGAGCGCCTTCCTTCAGATTTCCGTAAACTTGCACTTTTGTTAACCTGTCCGATGGATCGGGGTTATATGGTATAGTAATACTGTACTTAATATCTGACATGTTTATTTCTTAAGTTTATAAAATTTCGGACACGTCTAAGGCACTGAATCACTGTAAAAAAGCTTCGCGTTTCTTGTCCTTTCGCTTTTTTGCTTGTAGCTAACTGTTAGAGGTTACAGCTCAGCCGCGACGTCTTTCTAAGTTGCTTGCTTGAGTAATACTGATCGATTGTGGGCGAGCAACAGATGTTTTCTATTTTCGTGCATGTCAAAGATCGCATACCGACGTCACGGGAGTACGAATACGGCGTACACAGTTGATCTGTAATATAGCCGCCGACTTTAAAATACTCTAGAACACAAATATATCTTATCCAACCGATATGTATTATTAAAACCCCATTTTCTTTCTCAAAACTCTCATTGGTAATATTATTATCAATGTGGGATAGGTTTGTATTAAAACATTATTGAATACATTTTTTTTAATTTAGGATAATAATCTTAAAAAGAAGAGTGATGACGGTTTCAACATATAAACAGTAAATATTTCGATATAAATCTAGAAATAGTTCGATCGATTAATTTTTGTCACATTCGGACACGAAAAAATATAAAAATATTCATGAATCAAAGCTAAATTAAAATAATAAAAATAAAATCTAAAGCAATCAATAATGCTACAATAGTTTATTTAATTTATTAATTTTGGAGTAATAATTCTCTGTTATCGGTTTGGTATTTTCCGCTCAGAATTTGGCATTTATATATTTTTTCCAACTGGTCACGCAACTCAGAACTATAGTCTATCTAACAAGTTGGCTGTGAAGCTAACGTGGACATAAGAAAAGAAAGCTAATTTATTAAATAAACTTTTCACAACCGCTACAGAATGAAGACGTCACATATTGTACTGATGTTCTGTTTCATAGTCGGCGCCGTACATACAGCGCTGGCGCTCAAAGAGGACGATTGCGAAGGTACGTATATATACGTGTAAAAACAGTTGTAGCAAGTGGCTGCTTAATGGCCACGTAAGTATAAAATGTAGACCCCAATTTCATAGAATATAATTTTAGTATGTGTAAAGACTGTGAGACGCTTTGCCGACACATTAGATGATGCGACGAAAAAGGACTTTAAATTAATTGAAACTGCATTTAAAAAATTCTGCAAAACGCAGAAAAACAAAGAACATCGATTCGTAAGTAACACATGATAACTTTGCCGGCAAACAAGATGCATCTGAGAAAACATGATGATGGGTTTTTATTCTCCTTAGTGCTACTATCTCGGAGGTCTTGAGGAGTCAGCCACCGGCATATTAAACGAGATGAGTAAGCCATTGAGTTGGTCCATGCCAGCGGAAAAAATTTGCGAGAAGCTGAAGAAAAAGGATTCCCAAATTTGCGATTTACGTTATGGTTTGTTATTTTACATTTTTTCCATAATTACAAAAATCTCACTCATCTAATTTTTTTAAATTGCCCCAATTTAGAGAAACAAATCGACTTAAACAACGTAGATCTGAAGAAGTTGAAAGTGCGGGATCTGAAGAAGATCCTGAACGATTGGGATGAGAGTTGCGATGGCTGTCTTGAGAAATCTGATTTTATTAAACGAATTGAGGAGCTTAAACCGAAATATTCGCGAAATGAACTGTAAAATATTTAATTAGCTATTTACAAATCACACGCCCACTAAATACTAAAACACCCACATACACCTATTTTAGTTAATTTACAATTTTGATAGACTTTGTGAGAAATAAATATCTATTTTGAAATAAAAGCAAGACCTCAAACCCTTTGGTAAATAGTAATTGGTTTATTCAAGTGTTATTTATATTATTTTCTTTCATAAAAAAGTAACATAAAATGACAACATACATGCTTGGACAGTGATATTAACTTATGTAAATGATAAGTATTGTAATTCGATTGCACTTGAAATACATGTACTAACTGTAATCATTCGATCATGCCGAATGAGTGGCGCGTTAAATAGATAAATTAAAATTATTAGTTAAACATACATGAGCTAATTACGATTACGATAAGCGATTTAACATAAATTTATTTTAACTAACATATAGAAAATATGTGTAACTGATTTCTCTCAACGACGGTATGGCTGTTTGTTGTACCGCCCACGTTCGCTCTCTTCGGCTAGGTTCGCGTACTCGCTGTAGACCACACACCAACAGTACGTGAGAACAGCTGCAAAAATAGGAGGATAGGAAACATGTTCATTCAATTAATTAGAGCATAGCATACACTTGGGCGCGCAGGGTAAAATAAATTTTAGTAATGGCAAAAAAAATTATACCAGCTTGAAAAGTATAGGTTTAAAAAGAAATTGGTATGGAACACGTAAATAATAAGAAAGATAAGATCACTTTCCAAACGAAATTTTTCGCAGTAGTATCTAGACAGGCGTCTGAAGTCAAATGGCGTCGATATAAGAGTGTCTACTGTATGGACTTTTGCCAATAATATCAATTGCCAGGCGTACCATTTGTGCCCCATTTGCCAAAAGCCTAAACTCGGCACCCGCCCCATCTTTCTGTCAGCGCGAACGCGATCGGCGCAAGATAAGTGCGTCAATGAAGGGGAAACGCTTTCCGTTGCTAAAGCCGCATAAGAGGAGGGAAGCATTAGCAAGTTATAGATAGACACTTACCACAACAGATCAAGCCGATGATCAGCCACAGAACGCCAGTCAGCACGAAACCATCGATGAAAAAGACGACGCCAGTGTAGATGACAGATATGAGCAGACCAATCGCGATCATTATGCCCAGCACCACCCACGGAACCATTAGATAATGATTTCGCTGTGAGAAGTACGTAGAGATATTATAGGATATTTGCAATGTCTGAAGTAGGGTCATACGCACCTTGAGAACGCCAAACATCATTAGCAGGGAAATCAAGATGGTCATGCACAGGTTCACCACCAGAATGATCTTCACTATGTCGTTTGGTATGAAGTCAAAGACAATCGTCTTAAAGTGCACTCGTGCTGTGAATATCACAATTATCGTGATAATGGATAGGATGATGGCCAGAGCTCCGGATATAATGGATCCATTGCGCGTCGACTGGCACATGCAGCAGGAGTTTACGAGTGGCTTCGGCATGGTGGATCTGATTTATAGCTTCACTGCAGGTTGTAACTAGTAAATATAATTAAATTTTAATATAATATTGTATAATACTCTTGCTAACATTATGCAAAATGTATTGGAGCAAAAATGATGACAATGCCAGCTCTCGGCAGTCCCCAGCGGAGTGTATCTTATCTGCTGGCAAAGGAATTTATCACGTTTGTTTTCGCATCAGATCTGCCTCTTGCGGCTACCTTGGCTAACAAGTGGTGGGGGAGTCATGGAGGTTCATTCGGTCTGCTGTGACGTCAGGCAGCAGCTGAACATTTGGTCAGCGGAAAATTGTTTATAAAACAATCGATTCGTATTTAAAAATAGAAATGGCACAATAACAAAACGCTGGATATATACAAATGCTATTCCAACATATATAGGTG
Source organism: Drosophila nannoptera (assembly GCA_020883555.1). Classification (NCBI taxonomy): domain Eukaryota; kingdom Metazoa; phylum Arthropoda; class Insecta; order Diptera; family Drosophilidae; genus Drosophila; species Drosophila nannoptera. The sequence continues at coordinate 769,639 of JABVZY010000051.1, read as the reverse complement.
CATATATGTAACGTCTTAAATATAGGCACGAACCAAGTCGGCGAATTTAATAAATGATCCCTCTCCCTGTCTCTTCTTCGAAATCTGTTTCTCTATCAATTTATAGTTTGTAGTTTCGAAAGCTGATATCATGCACACAAGACACACACACACACACATACACATAAGCACTGCAGCTGTGAGAGCAATTGCTGTGGACACATGTAATGCGAGGCCTCATCGATTGCAGCCTGCGGCCATTGTCATTAGATTAATCAAACGCTTAACGTGCAACGCCGACAGCGGCAGCTCCAATTAGATGTTGGCACATGCAAATGCGAAATTCGAATTCAAATTCGAATCCAAGCCGGTTTGTGCGCTGGCTAACTTGTTTGGGCCCGGGGTAATACGGCGGCTGATGACGGAAACACTTTACGAACGGCTTTTCATGGCCAGGAAAGTCTCGTTGAAGGGGCGACGGCATGCGATCCCGCAGACAGACTTTCAGTTATTCTTCGCTTCGTTTGCTTACAAATTTGCGCAATTGATTGAAGCCGAGAGATGACCAAATCGCATAGATGTGAACAGAATTAGAAGAACGCGCAAAGGCCAACCAACCTAAATAAATAAATCGTAAATGAATTACGTAATTCCCAGCGAGATCAGTGTGGGAGAGGAGACAGAGAGGAGTGGTGGGAGTCCGCAACCGCAGGCCACATCTAGGTTCAGCTGTAGTTCGGCTGTAGTATGAACAGACATTCTGAGGCGATTCGCATGCGATTATAGCGCGATTTGGACGCGTTTCCAACGCGTCTTTCTGCCTAACAGCTTTTGTTGCGTAAATGGCGAATAAATTGAAATTGTTAAGCATAATGTGCGCAGTGCCGCATCGTTTTTAGGGCTTCTTTCAGTTCAGTTACATGTGCGTTGTTATGCGATACGTGTGGCAGCGATCGCACAGACTCTAGCAGCTCGGCTGGCCTGAAAAGTGTGGTCGACCGCGGCACTTGAAGCTCCAATTAGCCCGACTCTGATACAGCCCACGACCATTGGCCAGGCAATGTGTGCACTTATGTGGGTGACTGCTCGATTAAGTGCCCTCCGCGGCGACACGAAAAGTGCGGCTGGTAGCTATCAGTTGGGCAATGAGCGCCACGTCGGCCAGTTCCAGCTCGGCAGCCGTGAATGGGAAATGGGCCGAGTAATAACCACATTAATGTCTAATGGTGACGTTAGCTTCCGCTCGCACACAATTAAGCTGAGCTGCGCGTTGTCATCCACTCATAAACAGTTGGCGGAGCTTCCAGAGTCAAGTTCAAGCGAACACGTAGGCGGGGCTGTGGGCGTGGGCAGCGGCATTCATATGAGCGCGACTCTCTAGCGACATTTCTGAAGAATTCCCGAAGTTGTCTTCATGTGGGCCGTCGTTGGCAAGTGCTTGACAAGTGCAACTGGCGACTGCAATTGTCATTGCAGCGAGTGAGGCAGCGCGCGAGCGTGTCGTGTGTGGGCGATGCCGTTATCGAAAAATGTGAAAGGCTGCCCAAACGAAATCCGCTTTAAAGCTGATGGAAAGTGTCTCGGGCAGCCGCCAGAGACTATTACAGCGGAGTTTACCATGATTAGGAAATAGATTTCACAGATACATATTTATTGTTTCTTTCTGCGAATCATCCCGATCCATAAACACTATAAATCACTGTAATCTAATTAGCTATTCATGAAGGAAATTTCTGCCTGATATATTTATATGGCACAGACCTTATAGATAACGTCAAACGTTTAGATTTCGATGGATGCGGGCTCGGAGAAACCTCGGAACAAATAATTGAAAACAAAAATCGAAGCCTGATCCAACGCAGTTCGCTGCGCCTTGCCGCGTGCCCAGCTTTTGTATCTAAGCATAATTGTATCTTTTGATCGTTCACCAATGAACTTTTGTTCGGCTGGGGATCAATTGGTTGGCGCGTCGGCGCGTAATTACATTTGACATTTTTTGTGCTACTTTTTACGCGGATCACAATGCCCGCGAAGCCGTATTGTGGCCGCTCGTTGTAGCTGAAAATTGCTCAATCTCTGCGGCTTGTGGGAGCACATTTCTCGGTTGTGAAACCGGTCAAAAATCGTTTTACCAAATTTGACAAGTGCCCAGCGTGCGGCGGTTTCTCGCTGTCTATGTCTCACTTTTTTTCTCTTTTGTTTCGCTTCAAAGTAAATTGTGGCTTGGGGCTGTTCTGGTCGATCTCTCGACTAGCAAATGCCACAAGTATAAATCAATTAAAGCTGCTGCAGCTGCACTACTCAATTGCCGCCTTTGAAGTTGTAGGGTGAACGAACCATGAAGAGAAAAAAACATGTTTCATTCGGTTGCTTTCGCAATGGACAGCTTTTAGCACACGCTTGTGACGCTTTGTATCTTTGAGATACATTGTCGTAGACTGCGGGCGACCCCCTCATGGTCATTGGCAGGCATTGAACGTGTTCAACAGCTAGATCTAATGCGACTCTCCGAGCAACGCCTCTCGCCTGCTTGGCGTCGCTCTAGCGAAAGTGAGAACACCTCTGAAATCAACTTGCCATAAAAATGATTCATTTATGAGCCGAGCGAGCTCTTGACGCCAACTACAGCCAAATGTTTTATAAATAGTCCGCAAGGTCAGGAGAATTGTTGTGCTCTCTTGAAGTCTGTATGTGCGTTAAGATATTAAATCAAATGTGCTTTCAGTCAGCCTTTCTCTGCTCGACCGCTCGTCCAGCCGTACCCCAGAGCAAATTTTACTGGCCATCAAAGTCCCAGCTAAATATCTTAGATGTAACTCACACATCTGCTCCAATGAATTTTCGTGCTTTACTCTCAGCAAATATTTGCGTTTCGCTGTGGACGCCTACCTTAGCGTGCGAAGGTGTGCGGCTGGCTCTATTTGGCATTTGAACATTTTCTAGAAATGGACCCATTCGGAATTCCGCTATTTTATCTAACTGCTTCCCCGATTGCCTTGTTAATATTTCAACCTTCACGTTCTGCTGTACGCTCTGTTGATATACTCACATCGCTCCGAAACGGTTGAGCGGGTATGCTCCAATCATTCCATGGCTGCGAATAGTTGGGATTGTCAATCTGTTATTCATATAATATAATATAAGCTAAGATCTTTTTATCATTTGTCTCAGACCAATCTTCGCAAATGCTCCGTTAGTTCACCTCGATTGAAACCCAAACATATTGTTATGCTCAGAAGCCAGCGAGCATATGCTGATAGCAGGTGCGTGAGAATCGTGCTCAACAATGGGCAAAACTTTATTCCGTCCTCGTCTGCTGAGTGGACTTGTTGGGATTATTATAGAGCAGTGCTTAGCGGAATACAAAATCCAAAAATTATAAAATTAAATATCGCGTATACGTCCCAGCTGCCCACTGCTCCAATGGGAGCAATTTCAGGGCACTCTTATTGGAATCGTTCAATGTCCGACCTAGTCGCACTTTCTTCGGGCGGTAAAGCCGCCTGGCCGAAAATAAATGTTAACCTTGCAGGTCGTCGACGTTGAATTCAATGTCAACACGTTCTCGCAGCAAAATGGGAGATGGAGCTGACATCATGCTCGCGCTCGCTCAGAGCGGGAGAGTTGAGCTAAGCGCTCAGGAAATACATATTATTATATATTGTGCAGTCGTGTAGTCATGCCTATAAAGACCGCAATTGCAGCAGCAGAAACAAGCGAACTGTTTTGTTTCGCTGGCTGCGTCAATGGCGCGTCCACGAACTGGGTCAGACGCGGCTCGAACTCGACTCCCGAATGGGAGTGAAGACAGGCAGTGTCCGTTTATTGGCGATATTATTTAATTGCTGTACTTTGTTTTTGTTCTCCGCTTCTGTTTAGCGTGTTAATCATAATTTCTTGGCAGCTGGCGCGTTTTCAGGCGCTCAGAAATCTGTGAGCTTTGGAACGCGATCGTTGCGAGCGCGAGGCACAAGTCGAAGTCAAGTGATCATGATCATTTGAATATTGAAATTGCTGCTGCCTGCCGTCGCTATAGCTTCAATGAAATTGAATATATTTTGTATAAATAATAAAATGAAACACCCGACTGCGTCGGCTACTGCGACTGACGACCGCCAATGGCTGACGATCGCCGATCGCCAGCGACTCAAGCGGATTCTGCGGGGAGGCGGACGAAGAGCAGGGACCGAACGTGGGGTAGCTGCTGCCCCATCCACTGAAAGCTGTACGCCTGTTATTTCAGTTTCGTGGCGATCGTTTATCACTTGATTTGCATTTGGCTATCGATCGATCGATCGCTCAAGCTATGCAGCTGCCCAGCGGCCAGTGCCCAGGCAATTGAAATTGCACTTGCATTCGCTTGCCAGTTGGCTGATAATGTCAGATGCTTGGCATTTATATTAGCATTTCCATCCGCATCGAGCGTCTGCCAACTGCCTTGCCAAACCGAAATTCACTTACACTTTTTCGATTTCCGCACACTTTTCCGAGCAAATGCTCGAGTCAATTTATTTTGAGGAAAATCTTCTTCGATCACTTTGTCCCGCTTCGAATCAAACGCGACTCTTTTGGCACGGCTTTGCGCGCGCGATCTTCGTTGTGTTGGCGGCGAGCTTCACGTAGCGACTGAATCCCCGCGTCTGCCGTGAGAGTCGCATAGAGAGGCGATCGACAGCAGCAGCAGCGGCCGGAGCGGCCGGAGCGGCGGCAATTCTCTGGGCTGCTGCGCCGTCGACGTCAGCGTTGATTAAGTTTTTTTTTTTTTTTTTTTCGTCTTGCCGTGTAAAGCGTTGAAAAGTTCTGAAACTAAAGATTTGTGTGGCATTGCTCAAGCTTTTTTGGAGAAGCTTTCCCTGCCTGCGAAACTTGAAAAACTAAAAACCTGTTATTGTTATTTTCTTTTGTTTTCGTGTCGGATCTACCAACAGATCTGAACTAAGCCAACAATGAACATTTATTTACTTACCGACGTGGGGCCGGCAACGTTTTGCTCTTGGTGCTCATTAGAAATCACCCGATACGGTATCACTAGGCCGGCCATCGTAGCAGGGGCTCTCCCCAGAACTCAGCTGCACTCAGTGACAGCCTGGCAGTTGCAGTCTGAGCTACCCGCTCCGACATCGACATCCGCATCCCATGGAACTGCGACCAGTTATTGCAGATACGTGCCATAGATATGATGCCAACATGCACGGCTGTAGCCCATTTTTGGTTACTGGCCTCCTTGCCAGCTCGTGGTTTCTACTTTTGATTTTGGGCATTTCACCTATGTGAATAGAAATGGTCAAAACGGCATTCAGCTCATTGGCATTCGCGTTCCTTTGGCTTGGCGCGAGCTTGGCTATAAGACTTTCTTTTCTTCTTGAATTCTTGCTTACAAATATTCTTATTCAACTTGAAATTGTTTATTACTTTTTTTCAATCAATTCCTTTTTGCATGCAGTTGTTAATTAATAATTATTATAGGTACAATGAATTAGCTTGTGAGCAAGAAATGCTGCGATCTTTATCTTCAGCGATTGACTGGGGATATGGAAGGGACATCATGAAAATCTAAGAAGTACAAAAACAGCTCCAATTGAAATATCTACATTTTTTTGCATTACGAATTGTGGCGCATGTAACGGTAATACGCCATTGTATGCTACTCGAGGTTGTCCTTAAAATCATAGTGGAGGCATATGTAACCATTTTGCAAGCTATCTAAGAAGTTGATTTGGAAAGATTTTCCTACAGCCAACATCAGTAGAGGAAGGGAAGAAGACGTAATATTAGATACCATAAACATTTTATATATTATATATGTAAACTTCAGTTAATATAAACGGCTTTGAAAAAATCTTAGAGCCAATTATTTTTTAAATCTAATAAATTTGGTCTTATTACGAGGTTTATATTTAAGGTTTGTTGCAGCTAATTTACATAAATGGTTCTTAGAGGACTGGTGGGCTTATAATAATATAAAAAGTCAAACTCTCTTTTATTCTCGATTAATATCATAATTAAAGAACAAATTAGAAATTTAATTATTCTTATTTCTCTTCCGCAAAGGCCACTACTTAATATTTTCGTTGTTTTTTTTTTTGGTTGTATATAAATGTTTATTTGCAATTTATATATTTTACATTTTAAATAATTTAGTCAGGTATATAGAGAAATCATTGAGATAATTAAGTATTATTGCATATCGTTAAAGAAAACGAGCTTCGTGTTGCCTTGTTTGTGTATGTGCACGGGTGTGTATATGTCTGTGTATAAGTCCTGCCTAAGGTTACGTAGTCATTGATATACTTTGTTTCGTAGCTTGCAATTCAGTTTTGACGCAATTAAACCAATTGATCTGATTGACTATTCTGCAGTCGCTCGCTGGCTTCGTACATTGGCTTTAGAATGCAACGAGAGCTGCTTCTTTGTGAAACTTTCTATGCCTAACTAAATTTTGTGTGACCTACGACATTAGCATGGATGCACGCTGTTCTAGCTAGAACTGGAATCAAACTAATTTTATTTGCCCTTGCTAGACGCTGCAGCTGCTGCTGCCGCCTCCTCCTCTTTTTTCTTTTGTTTCTCTCGCATGACTTCGGCGTCCCTGCAAGAGATTCAAAATATCTATAGTACATTTTCGGTACACTTTGGTTCTTTGCAACCACTTACCGGGCTTTTCGTTGTTCAACCGTGAGGCTATCAGTGCGTTTGCCTTTGGTTTGCTCAGCCAATTTCTTTTGGTTTTTGGCGCGTGCTAAGTCCCGTTGATTCCCACCTGTCAAGATAAGTGATCGAATTATTAAATATTATGATTCTGTCAAAATTATATGCTTTAAATTATCATATTAATGTTACGCAGTTTCGCGTGATACATCGCTGCGTCTTGGTCTTGACATAAAGGTTAGAAGAAAGCACGCCATGCATAACACTTAAAGACACTTAATTAAACCACTAAGATGTTTACAAAAAAGAAAATATTTATTCTTATCGTGTTTCCTCACTTCACTATTTTAATGTAGTTTTATGGTCAAATGTTTGGGGATTCCATTCAAGAATTTTGCAAAATCTCTACTCCCAAAATCAGGTTATATCCTCAGACGGCTTTTATTTGCTAACTTACGTGTCATATTTGTGCTCCTTCTGGGCAGTACCTTGGATTATACAATTTTGATAATATTATGTTTCCTTTTCTAACTCTTAATTTTATCGTTTTATGTTTCGCTTAGCCGTAGTGTCAAACGTCAGCAGCAAAGTAAGCATCGATATTGATATTTTGCCATAAAATAGCATTTAAAAGTTATCACTTCCGACTACTCGATTATTTAAGACCATCTCTAACTATCGGGTTGAAATAAAAATATCATATTTTGCGCATCTACAGCGAAAATATTGCCAGACTTAAAAAACTTTATTTACCGTTTAATTATTTAGGCGCTATAGGATAGTGCTTTCTCGGAATTAGGTTGATTTATTTAATTTCGCATTAAGTATGGATTCTGAATTGTTGGATTTTCTTGACTTTTCGAAAGAGTTTAAGCGCCGCGCAATCCCAAAAAACTCTAATATAGAAAATTTAACTGAACCTTCGTCAAACACGCCTGACTCCACGCCAGTTAAGCGTCAGATAGTTTCCAAAGAATATATAGACGAAATCCTTAAGAGAGAGAAGCAACTGTTCAACAATGTAAAGGTACTTACGTTTCTATCGCATGTACATATGTGTGAGCATATGCGTTGGATTGTAATTGGAAACATTTATTGTTTATTGTTTTGTTATAGCTTTCAAATAGCGAAAATGAACCGGAGCGGCATAGAACACTTGATGATTTAGAAGGCAATGATGAGTCTAGTCAAGAAGTGCAGTTTGATTTTTCTTCAGATGAAGCATTCTATAAAAAATATAAATTTGATTTTAATTTCGACAAAAACTTGCCAATATATGCCCAGCGTCAAGAGATTCTAGACACTATCAAAAATAATTCGGTGGTCATTCTGAAGGGCGAAACTGGATGTGGCAAGACTACACAGGTGCGTATAAATATTCACATATCCTTTTTATTATTTTCAACAGGAAAAAGTCTTTGAAGTTTTAATTACGTACTTCAGCACGTTTTGAGAATATTTGTATTAGTAAAATATTCCATGATCACAGAGATATATTTGATACATTTAATTGCTAAATGTAACCGCTGAATATAGTATGTAACTTAAATCAGCCTTCTAGGTCTCTAATAACATCATCCGGTAATTTGCGTTCAAAAACGGTGGCCGATGACATTCGCTTTTGCGCTTTTTCTCTAATAACATCATCCGGTAATTTGCGTTCAAAAACGGTGGCCGATGACATTCGCTTTTCCGCTTTTGCAACTATTTCCTCTGGACTCTTTTCTCCATTCGAGTCGCCAAACATTGCCTTATGGCGGGCGCGTTTGCGTACTTCTAGCTGCTCATTCACGTTATTTGAGGAGGTGGGTCGTTCGTCGTCTGTTAAAATATCAATAATCTCACAGAAAACATTTCGCAATTGGCTAAAAATGTTGGTGGCAGAAAACGATGCTCTGTACGAGTTCATCTGCTTGTTGTATGCGGTCTCAAGTTCGCAAAGTGTTTTGCAGCTATTAGTAAGCTCTGTAATCCCATGAAGTTCCTCATTAAGATTTCCTCTGCTGAGTTTAAGCTGTTGGTTTAATAACGTAGCAGACTGGTTCTTTTGCTGTTTGGCTTCTACGAAGTTCTCCAGGCTATCGTAGGCGGCTAAGGCATCAAGGGCCATACAATAATCTAAACCTGTGTATCGGAACGCCTGATCTTGTATAAGCCGCCAAAATATGTAGCTTACTTGCTGCGTATCACGTCTTCCAGCGCCCTCACGTCGCAATTGTTCTACATAATCACTCAGTGATTGCCAAGTGTTAGGTGACACATCAATCTTAATATACCACTTTGTAGGCTGCTTGTTAAAAATGGTATACATTAAATAGATACCACCAATCCGATGGGCGCGGGTCGCCGGATATATTTCACCATTGGTTCGACGGCTGCAAGCTACTCGCTTTGCTACGTGAAGTGCAGCCAATGTGGTCTCAATTACCTCAATATGAGTGGTTTGAGCTGAATAAATGTGTTGCATCTGCAACTCGTGCCAAGTGTGGCAAAATATCTCAAATTTAGCCTCTTGAGATTCGTCGACGGCGCGCCCAAAGTCTTGCAGCAATTGCCAACAGTCACCATACACATTGAGCTCCATTAATTTGTTTATTTGCAGCTATTCTATATAATTATTAAATTTATTCTTATATTCTGCGTTTGTCTTCGCCGGCAATGTAAGAATTCAGCAGTGCTGCCACCTGGGCGAAATATTGCTTTAACCATTGATTATCAAAATGAATAGTTATCGATTGTTGTTTTACTCTTGACCGCCAGGTGCCGCAATATATTCTGGACGAGGCATTCAAAAAGCGACAGTATTGTAATATTGCCGTTACACAGCCACGCCGTATTGCTGCTATTTCGATTGCTAAACGCGTTTGCCAAGAAAGGAAATGGCAGCTGGGTGATGTGTGCAACTATCAGGTTGGACTTCAGCCCTTGTCGAACATGGAAGATACGCGGCTGTTGTATTGCACCACAGCGATTTTGCTGAATAAGCTTGTAGGAGTAAAAACACTTACCAGCTATACACACATAATATTAGATGAGGTACATGAACGCGATGAAGACATGGAATTTTTACTCATTATTGTACGTCGTTTTCTGGCATTGAATTCACGTCATGTCAAAGTTATTCTCATGTCGGCCACGATTGATACTCGAGAGTTTTCGAAATACTTTGCCACTAACTTTTCGTTTCCACCCGTGATCAATACAAGAAACGGGCGAAAGTATCCAATAGTTAAATATTATCGGGACCAACTTAAGAACATACACTGGAAAAATGAGCCACCAAAAACAACACCAGGAATATCAAGAGAGTGTTATGAAGATGCCGTGAAAATCTTATTGGTCATTGATAATATGGAGCGCCGGGCAGCTGACCAATCTGAGTACCTTTATGAAGAGGCTAAGCGCATTGGGTCCGTTCTTATTTTTCTACCAGGCATAAATGAGATTGACATAATGGCTGAGTATATTATTAGCGTCGTCGACGAGAAGTAAGTCAAGTAAGACCATTAAAGGGAAAGTTTTTATATGTTTGCACTTTTGCAGTCCCAGCATAAAGATCACTATAGTTCGCTGTCATTCATTGATGTCGCCTGACGAGCAAGAAGAAGTTTTCCGGGCTCCTCTTCCAGGGCATCGCAAGGTCATATTGACTACCAACATCTCGGAGAGCTCAGTTACAGTGTCAGATATTTCGTATGTAATTGATTTTTGTTTAACCAAGGTGTTGCACATCGATACCGCTTCGAATTTCAATAATTTGCGCTTGGAGTGGGCATCAAAGGTCAGTTGTCGTCAGCGTGCTGGTCGGGTTGGCCGACTGCGCAGTGGAAGAGTTTATCGCATGGTTAGTAAGGACTTTTATATGAACCACATGGATGAATTTGGAATACCAGAGATGCTGCGGGTGCCGCTTCATAATTCAGTGCTGAAAGCCAAAGAACTTGACATGGGAAAACCTATCGAAATCTTAGCCCTGGCAATGTCCAGACCTGATATATCAAACATACAAAATACAGTATTATTTTTGAAAGAGGTGGGCGCTTTATACACTACCGTCGCCGGAATCTACGATCCATTGGATGGCGATCTTAGCTTTTTGGGAACGGTTATGTCGCGATTGCCAGTAGACGTCCGCCTTAGTCGTCTTATCATACTGGGCTATGTCTTCAATATGCTAGAGGAAGCTATAGTAATTGGTAAGTGGTAAATAACGTGAATAGAATGCATTAATATATTAATTTCATTCAAAGCCGCTGGCATTTCTGTACGCAGCTTGTTTCTAACCGGGAAACGGGGTCACATAAATGATGGGTTTTGGATGCATTACATTTTCGCCGATGGTTCGGGGTCCGATTTGGTTGCCATCTGGAGGGTGTATAGAGTAAGTAAAATTCACTAAATCCGTTGAGCTTTCCTTTATTTACTTAATACTTTTAGATATATATGAACATGTGCCAAGATCGAATGCTCAAAGCGGCGCAAGAACAATGGGCTAGGCGGTTTAATATCAACCTTCGCGCCCTTAAAGAGATTCATTTGATGGTTCAGGAATTATGTCAGAGATGCGCTTCCCTACATTTAGAGCCCTTGCCAACAGGATCATGCAAGATGTGGGATGATTGTGAGAAGTCCATTATTCTTAAGGTTATCATCGCAGGTGCTTTCTATCCAAATTATTTTATGCGAAGCAAAAGAGCAACAGAAGACTACGATCGCACTGTATACCAAACGATTTGCGGCAAAGATCCTTGTCGCACCGTCTATTTTAGCCGTTATGAGCCTGGTTGTATGGGTGAGCTCTATACGCGACGGATCAAGGAGCTTTTCCATCATGCTAAGATCCCACCTGAGAACATCGACGTGACGTTTCAGAATGGGTCAGAAAAAGTTTTCGTAACTTTTAAGCCTAACGAGGCAGACGTTGATACATCAAAGACTATCCAAGTGCCGGGTCGAGTCATGACCGAGGTCTACCAAGCCATACGCATGCGCTTTGACAATATACCGTTGACACTACGCGTAATGGAGTAAGTTAAACAATATGTAGGCAAACAAATATTATAAAGGATTTCTTGTCTTGTCTCTTTACAGTCATAATTCAGCCATGAAGTACGTGGTGCAAAACAAAATTGGCGAGGTAATCGATAGTATGTGGGTGCCGCCGTCCAAGCAATGGAATGTAGAACTGCTCGCCCTGCCATCTTTATTTGATAGGACTGTTGCTGGCCTTATTACTCATGTCAGTGCATTTTTGAATCTTTCTGGTTCGGTTTTGCACGTTACCTTTAATTCCAATCATTTATTTCTTACAGGTTGTGAACTGCGGAAAGTTTTTCTTTCAACCTCAAGAGCTAGCCGAGAGAACCGCAAAAATGACCGAGATTTTTAATGAGAAAATTCAATTAAGCTATCCAGTGAAAGATGTAAATGATATTGGAAAAGGTTTGCAGCTATTGGCGAAGCGTGGACATCTTTTCCAACGGGCAGTAGTACTAAGTATAGAGACACAGACAGGTGGATATGCTAAGTTCCATGTGCGTTTTGTTGACTATGGTGAAGTGACAGTGTTACCCATGGATAAATTGCGGCTAATGTCCGCAGAGCTGAAACGAGAGTTTGAGCGGATACCTCCTCGCATGTTTGAGTGTCGTTTGGCATTGGTACAGCCATCTTCGGTGACAAGTTGCTACAATCAGTGGCCCCAAATGGCCAATCAGCTGTTGATCTCCGCTGCCAAAAGCGGTCGCTTGGTGCTGGAGATTTATTCTGTGGTTAATAGTGTAGCCGCTGTGCTTATAAGCTTACCTGGCGGCTATCTGAACGATAAACTGGTGGAACGTCAGCTGGCTCGACGTGCCAACGAGGACTACATGTCCCGCAAGGATCACGATTACCGCCTGCGCATGCAAGAGATCAAAAATAGTATTTCTGTTGCGGAGAGAAAGCATATCAATGAAGAGTATCTATGTTTCGCCCAGATGCCAACAGATGAGGATTTGGAACCCCCGCCACTGGCAATTTGCAATGTCAGTGTACGACTCAAAGGACCCTACAGTCCTCTAGAAAGCAGCATACATTCAGTACTTAGAATCGGCACATATAAACCGGTGAAGGTAGAACAAAATTCTGTGAATGCACTAATCTTGGACACCGATCCACAGGATCGTCACGATCAATTGTTGGTGGCAGCTTCCGTAACTGAATCTAGTGGTAACTTAATAGCTTGCGGCACAACTCTTATGCCAAACATACATGGTTTCGGTGCTCTTATGACTATGCTCTTCTGTCCCACCATGCAAATCAAATGTAACAAAGATCGAACGAAGTATATATCTCTGTTGGCGGGTCTCGGTTATGACCCTGTAACAATGGAGTCTTATTTTGAAGATAATGACGTCGTCATCAATTTGGAGGTGGCTATAGATAAAGATGATATTCGAATCGTAAGTTCAGATTCAGCTTCTCTTGATTTCATATTAAGAGCTTAATTTTTTTCAAGATAAACCAAATGCGTTACAATATTGACAGCATGTTATACGGTTTCGATGCCAACGAGATGCCGGCGGTGGGTACAGAAGATCGCATTGTTATATTCAATCAATTGCGATCTCTGCTTACCCGGTATGTGCAAAGCCTACGAAATTACTATAAACCTCAGATTAATTGTTGCAATGCTGCTTACAGTTTACTTGGCAAGGACCGGAAATTCATTGAAAAGCACGCGAATCCGCATCAATATGTTTGGGAAGACATGTCTGACTTGGAGCCACCTTCCGAGCCGTATGGGAAGCTTGTTATATTCCCCATGCACCGCTCATATGATTTGCAAAAGGAGAGTAAGGCCAACTTGCTAGCTTTACAAGCGAACTGTAAGGAGCTCTACAGCTGGCGTAATTTGTAAGTAATTTCGACCATGTGAGTGAGTCATTATTTCAATTATCCAAACTGCTTGCAGCGAGGGTAAAATGGAACCGATTACCTGTAAGTTGTGCAATTACACGCTGGAGACGGTGGTCGAGCTGCGTCTGCACCTGCTAACCCAGCTCCACTGTGATCGGGAGAAGCAAGTGGGTTGGAGTATTTAATATACACATGAGTTACTATAAGTTCTTATGGCCACAGCCAATATAAATTTGTGTGTAAAACTGGCGTATCAAAATGAATGTTGATCAGCCATTTTGAGTTACGATTTCGAAACGCAGAAGGCCCAATATTTTTTATTTGTTTTTTCTTACAAAAACGTTTATCATTTAATATAATTTGTTAAATAATAACAAATTAAAAACCTTTTACGAGCAGCCAATGCGATCCCAAATAAATAGACTACACTTTAATAATTTCTTGTTCCAATGCTTTTTACATACTTTCGTAAATCTGATGTATCTACGTTTTCGAGTTCATTCATATGCAGCGTTCTTGTAATTTGAGCTATACATTTGATCGTCCTTATGTAAGAAGTACTTCAGCTGCGTTCCGCAATGGCGGCGATGGAGTTGTCCATCGCGTGTTCAAATCGCATATCGTGTAGTTCTGCATGCGGTTAAGAGGTTTGCTGCACAGGCCACACATTTGATGCTTGTACACGCCGAAGATCTCGAAGTTCAGGATGTTGTACAGATCGAACTGGATGGTGGCGCTCAGCCTGGTGCACTCCACAATTAGAATGTTGTGCTCGTTCAGCTCCACTCTAGAGTAAAAACCAGAAATCGATTGAATTCATAAACGGAGTTTGTAGATCGCTCAACCTACCGGAAGGCGTAGTCACTGTCATCTATTGGCCATTGATACGGCTTTTGGCGCACGTCGTGTGCCGTTTGTGCTTCATTCACGTAGATGTAGACGGGTGCTTCATCTACCTGGCTACTGTTGCCCGCTCTCGAGTGGAAATTAAAGTAATTCGGGCCAATGTGCACGCGTAGCCCATAATTGCTAGCCAAGCTTTGGGCGCTGGGCGAAGGAGTCAGAAAAACGGCCATATTTGGTTGCGGCGAACAGTCCGCCACGAGCAGGGTATAGCAGTCGGGCTGTGTTGCGATTTCGCCCAGATTAATGAGATAATCGTCGAACGAGTTGATCATTCCATTGATCACTGAGCATGATCGTTTCAAGCCCGAATCGAAGGTAAGCTGGTGTGAGGCATCGAACTTGGAGTCCAGCTTATAGAGGAACGGAATGTGGTAAATACGCCAATGGACTCCGTTCACCTCCACAGTGAGCCAGAAGTGGTCGTGCGGGGTATGCATCGTAATGTTTATCTCGCGGCTCATGTGCAAGCTGTCCACCTTTTCGGCCGACAGGGCAGAGACCAGATGATCCAGACGCGTGGACCAGAGCTCGAACCAAGCAGGCATCTAAGGAAACATAATATAATTAATCTGATACTCGATATTGCAAGCTGCTGATTACATTATTGAATTTCAGGTCCATGTCGTACTCCGTTATGGACGTAAAGTTCTCGAAATTGCTGCGCTTGCAGTACTTCGATGTGGGTATCGGCGAGAACTTGAGCACCTCCTTGGGGCAGAAGTCGGTGTCCGTGAGCGAGACCTTGTCGGATCGCAGGAAGGCCCGAGCATGCTCCGATGGCTGCGTTGTCGAATATAGATAAACTCTGTTAATAGCCTCGAGCATGACTCTGTGCATGCAAGTACTTACGCCCGCGCGTGCTGCGAACTGCACTTTGGAGCCGGCCTCGGGGCACTCGCCGTGCTCGGTTGCCAGGCCAAAGACCACATAACCGTTGAGTGTGTGCGGGCGCTTGGTGAAGACGAGAGGCTCGTATGTCAGCTTGGAGCAGGCCTGCAATAGACAGCGAAACGTAAAGACAGCCACAAGTCAGCTGCGGACTCCAGCCACTGACGGGCCACAAGTGCCCTTATTAGGGCACAACACTGCCGGCCACGCCAATAGGAACAGTCCATCGTGTGACGTATGCTTAAGGTACACTCGGAAAATCAATTCTAATTAGGGATTATCCTGTTGAATGCTCGAATGATGATGACTATCAGAATTTTCGAAAGTGTTTATATTTTGACGTAATGCACTTGATACGTTGCCGTGGAGCCCGGAGTGTGTGTACCCAGAAGGGTCAGATTGCCATGACGAGGCCGCAACCGCACGTCACCCACAACAACTGTGGCGGCGTTTAGCGCACGCATATCCTGCCAGGTGGGCTGTCTGTCTGGATGTCTGTCTGTCTGTCGCCGACTCGGTTCGGGTCTTCACTTGTGAGTGCTTGTCTGCATGCCACTTGATTATGCAACACCAGCCATTGTCAGGTGGCATACGTACTTCGAGCATTGTGCCACATTGCCACAATTGCTGCCCTACATTCGGCTAGGCTGAGCAGGCCAGGCATAAAACGTCAACGTTTGATCAATATGTCCCAGACGGCTTTCAGCTTTAGAAAGCAGTCAGCAACTAAACGTTTCAGTCGCGTTTCTCAGAAATTCAGCAAAAAATTATTTTATTTTTTTTTTTGATAAAGTGTGGAAAGTCTAAAGGCTTTAATTTGGAAAGAATATTGGTTTGGTTTGCGTCGGTCCCTATCGTAATTTTCATCTTCGGTTAAAATTTTGGTTTTTGATTTTGGCTCAGCGAATCGAAAATGACTTCGGTGAGTGCCTCGGGGCGCAACAAATAAAAAATTGTGAACGTTTTTTATTGATTTTCGATTTTCATATTGAACTCGCAGATTGAATCAAAACGCGTGCAATACCGCAAGTACCTAGAACGCGCCGGGGTTATCGATGCACTGAGCAAGGCCCTAATAAAGCTCTACGAGGAGCAGAACAAGCCCGAAGATGCCATTCGGTTCGTGCGCAAGTTCATGTGCGAGAGCTGCCCGGACGACGCCCAATACGACTTGATGAAGAACGACTTGGATGAGGCGAAGAGCACAATCGCTCGCCTGGAGCAAGAGCTGGAGCGCCTGCGCGGTCAGATGTAAGTGCTACGATTACGCGTAATCGTAGCTCATCCGTTCCTAATGCGATTTCCGCCCGCAGCAAGAAGTCGCCCGACGAGTACCAGGAGCTCACCTTGGCCGGCTACAAATCGCTTATCGATGACGAAGAGAATGTCAGTTCGCTTCTGCGCAAATACCTTACGCCCGAGTTGCTGGAGGAGTATATGCTGGTGACCACCCCCTCCCCCGTGGATGCCTATCTGTACGATTGCGCTGTGTCTGGCTTTGAGCACCACGAGTCGACGATCGGCATCTATGCCGCCGATGCCGATTCCTACGATGTCTTCTCGAAGCTGTTCAACCCTATAGTCAGGGATTTCCATGGTCAGCTGGAGAACGATAGCGATATGCTGCAGAAGGAGATCGACTGGGGCAATGCGGATGAGATCGAAAATCTGGATGCAGAGCGCAAATACATTCTCTCCACACAAATCCGTATCGCTCGTAACATCGAGGGGCTACCCTTGTTCCCCAAGCTGAACGAGAAGCAGCTCATCGAGGTCGAGGAGAAGGTGCGCGCCGCCACAGAGACTATGGATGGCGAACTGATTGGCACCTACTTGACCATGAACGATATCGATTCGGAGACACAGCAGGAAATGGTCAAGCGTCGTGTGCTCTTCCAGCGCGGCGACCCCGTTCTGCAGACCGCCGGCTGCTACCGTTTCTGGCCCACCGGCCGCGGTCTCTACCACAATCCAGCCGAAACGTTCATCGTTTGGGTGAATGCCGAGGACCACTTGAACGTCATTTCTATGGCGCAGTGCGGAGACCTTGGCGACGTCTATCAGCGTGTGGTCGCTGGCGTCCAGGAGTTGGAAAAGAATCTGACCTTCAGTCGCCATCCCACCTACGGCAATCTGACAGCCAGCCCCGCCGACTTGGGCACTTCGCTGCGCGTGTCTGTGTACATTCGCCTGCCGCTCTTGAGCAAGGACGAGGATCGCTTGAAGCTCATGGCCGAGGAGTTGTTCCTGCAGATACGCGGAACAGGCGGCGAGCACACCGCCATCGAAGACGGCGTCATGGACGTCTCGAACAAGCGCTGTCTGGGCTTCACCGAGTTCGAATTGGTAAAGTCGCTGCAGGAGGGAATCGTGGCTCTCATCAATGCCGAAGAGGAGTTGGAGATCGCTGGCCAGGAGGGCTAGCCGCAATATCTATGATAAGGACAAGGGAGCTGGATGCACTGCACTAGTCTAGTCTCTACGAGCTGGTTGTCGACTATATCACATTGTTTTCAAAAACTAATATTTGGTTAAATAAATTACACCCCCTTCAGTCTCACCTTCCAGTCTTCCTCGTCGGCCTTAGAGTTGCGTTCCACCTTTCCCGTGACCTTAAACCAATTCGACTTGGTCGAGGTCTGGATGTCGACGATTACGCTCCACTTGTGGAGCGACTCCACGTTTTGTGTCTCATCCGCGTGCTCCAGAGTGAATCCGATTTGTTTGCCCTTTCGCTCGGACGTCTTGAGGACATCCTCCACGCACATGTTGCCATCGATCTTGAAGGGATCAACCGGAACTTAGCTTAGCGATAACCAAATCTAGCGCGCATCCCTCTCCCCCTCACTCACCCTCGTGGCGTTCTCATTGTACATCAGCAGGGTGAAGTTCCTGTCGTGGCCCAAGTGTATTGAGCTCAGCTGGGTGAAGCCGAAGATGTACATCAGGAGGCTGACTACCATGTTGCGCGAGAATCCGCTGCGAATACCAGATCGGATGGGCATTAGTATACTAATGGGCATTGCGTGTGCGGCCTTACTTCTCTATGAACTCGGACTTCAGCAGCATGCCGCGGAATTTGATGAGCTCGTTGAGGTTTATGTTGACGTTCAGCTTGACGCCCAGGTCCGGCAAGGCATAGCTGAAGGGCTGGAACTGCAGAGAGAAGCGGATAAGCAACGGATCAGGAGAATGGAGAGGAGATGGAGAAGCTTACTACGTCGTTGCTGCGCTCCGGATACATGATCTCCTCGAACGGGGCGGCGGCTGTTTTGGTCATCAGGCCGCGGGTCGTGGTCACCGCACGGGACTTAAAGGCCAGGCCACTGGTGAGGTTCTGGGGCCGCGAGAAGGTATACCGCGCACACCTGCCGCTTTCGTTCAGCGTCAGCTCGCTGCTGAACGGTATGTAGATGAGGAAGCCTTGCTCCCGGTTGATCTCATGGTCCAGGTTGAGGAACGGGTTGTAGCTGCGGCTGCGCACCGAGGCATACGACGAGTACCGGGCATCGATCTCCAGCGTGTGCTTCGTCTCAGCCGGCGTCCGGTGCTCCGTGATGTTGCCGCGCAGCGATGTGAGCACCGTGGTCTGGAGCAGCACATCGGACGACGTGCCCAGGACCGTGGGCACCGAGTACTTGTTCATGAACGGCCAGCGCACGGTCTGCATGTTGATGTGGCTATCCGTGCGTATCAGCAGCTGCAGCCGGTCCAGAACTGAGTGGGAAAGGTGAGAGGTCACGACATTAGCTTCTCCTCTCTCTCCCTCCTTGTCATACTCACTGTTGTCGTAGGTCAGTTGCTGGAACATGCGCTGGTTCAGATAGTAGGAGAGCACGGTCTTGCCCTCCATTTGCAATATGAACTCGATGTGCAGGTTCTTCGAGCTGATTATAGGAGCCTTCAGCAGGGTCAACAGAGTCCTGATACTATCGAATGTCACGGTGTCGGAGCTGTTCGCCTTCGACTGGACGGTCTGCCAAATGGCATCGGGCAGACCTCGCGCCTTTATGTACAGCTGGGAGGGGGAAATTGTGTGCGGGAATTAATGCAAAGACTTGGGGCTATCGACGCTACATACCGCTAGCTGGCCGGTGAACTTGCCCAGTGCCTCCGTGTCGAACTTGAAGTACATGACGACGGGCATATCCGACTTGGGGTCGCCCACCAGGAAGGTTTGCAGCATGGCGCCAATGCCAAACTTGGAGTCGCGGTAGTCGAAAATGTAGTTCCCTGTTACCCAGTAGCGCGGCTCCGGCTTGGGCGGCAGATGACGATGCATGTAGGACAGCAGGCGGCGTCTGCAAGGCGAACGAGGATATAGGACGGACTAATGATTGGGTCGCAGCTCTTACAGATGCTGGTAGCAGGGATACGTGGTCTCCGATATGCTCGTGACTGTGGTCCGATAGTAGTTGATCAGATGCGGATCGGTCTCGCTCTGTATGATGCGATGAATGCTGATCAGACGCGCCGCCGTCGGATTCGAAATGAGGAGCAGGGTGACGGCAGCCACACGCAGCTCGAGGCTGGCGTTGCGGGACTCAAAAATGGGCCAGTAGATCTCGTAGATGCGCTCGGCACGTTTGTCCGCCAGCGACAGCGTTGTCCAGGCCGCCATGAACCTGAGATCCTCGTTGCCGTCCTCCAAGACAATGGGCTCCAGGTAGTTGGCCACGTTTCCCAGCTGCAGGTTGCTCAGCCCCTGCAGGAACAGCATCTTCTGCTCGTAGTCTCGATCATCTGTCGAGGATTGTAGGTGAATCCCAGATGGATTGATCAAGTCGGAGCAGTCCTACTCACTCAGATACAAATTGAAGTACTTCTGGACATATTCCTCGAACTGATCCTTGTTGATGCCCCTCGCCACGTACACGTTGTACACCAGAGTGGCAAAACTCAATATGGCCGCCTGGCGCACATCTGGTCGTTCGGGTCCGATGTTCAGGAAGTCCTCGCACTTCTTCACCAGCTCCGCCGACAGCTCAAAGATGTGAAACGGCATGGGAATCAGCAGCTGCACTGCAATGGGAGACTTTATAGACTTCTCGACGACAAGATGATGCGTGAGGAAAACTGAAGCCTTCGTTCCGATCCGCGGGATAATTTCGTGGAAGATGTTGCGTATCGTCTCCTGGCGATAGGAGGTTCCTATGTCCACCTCGGTGTAGAGTTTCTTCAGCGACTCGAAGTCCATTTCGCTGAGCAGCTTTATAACATCCGACAGGGTGGAGTCGTAGGGCTCGTTGAACTTGAAGTTCGTGCTCTCCAGGGCCTCGGCCAAGTTGTCTAGCAGTCCAGCAGCGGCAAGGATCAGCGTCTCCTGCTGCTGAGGGTTGCGCCCGCCAGTCGGATCGTTTATGTCCACAGGCTGCAGCTGCAGATTCGATATTTCTGCCGACATGGAGGTCTCGATGTCTATGGGGTTATCGATGGGAGTCTCGTTTTGAAAGTTCAGCAAAAGTCTGGAATTGAAGAGGTCTTTAGAAATGGATCTACCCAGTAGATCTACGATTCACTTACTCCGAGTTGATGTATTGCGCCTCGCCCGTGGACTCGAAGGTGTGGATTAGTGTGGTGCCCTTGGCGTGCGCCATGCTGAGGAAGTAGCCCGTCTCATTGTGGGGCAGGATGCCGTATATTGCCTCGTTGCCGATGATCACGCTCTTCTGGTGATCGAACTCGCACGTGTTCGGCGGAACGTTGCTGCGCGTGATGTGCACAGCCTCCGAGTAGGGCACGCAGGTCTTCAGCTCGGGCGTCTTCCGTATGGATATATAGTTGGTCTTGTTCGACACAAAGTATTCGGTCTGGCAGTTGCCGTGAATGCCAGTCTGCAAGATGATTACGGATGTAAGTGTGGCTACATTTGTGGATACATTTTCGAACCGCTCTCACCTCATCCACTACGAATGCTCCACTGGACTTGATCTGGAACTGCAGCGTGCTGGCGATGGCACGCTTAAAGTTCATCGACCAAATCGGATCACCTTCCTTGAAGACCAAATGTGTGATTGTGCCCTCCTTGGATATGATAATCTTGAAGGGCTTGTAAGGCGGGTACATCTCCTTGTTCTGTAGAAACTTCTCGCCCGAATTGTTGAGGGTTACGTCGTCAATGACCAGCTATAGGGGGATTGAGGAAAAGAGCGAATGGTTAATCCACACAGACGAAGGCTGATTTAACTGGCAATGTGGGAATACCCTGCAAATCGGGCAGGATGTACAAGGACATATGGTCATAGAGCTCGAAAGGCCGTGGAGATTAGTGGGTTCAGCAGGGGAACTCTGAGCCATGTTTCATATGGTAAACATGTGTCTCCATATGTCACAGTCAGAGTCTGTGTAGCTGCGGGTGTGTGTGTGTGCGTGTGCCTGAATTTCCTGATAAGTAAAGTGCCGCCTTACGATTCCTTTCCTCTGCAGCTCCTCTCTCTCCCTTCGACAGCCAAAACAATCTAAGCTGATTACTCCGCGTACATAGAATACAAGACGCACTACATCGTGTATACTATACATGGCACATACGCATGCACATGTGTGTGTGTGTGTGCGAGTGTAGTTATGTATAGTAGTATCATCTTTTTATCTGTCTCACTCAATGAAAGAAGTTCACAGCCGAGTTCAGTTCATTGTGCACTGGGACTGTGAAAGGTTAAATTGTTCTTAATTCATCTGCGAATTCTTTCGCAAAGTGTCTGCAAAAACCCGAGCTGGGCGCACTTCTGGGAACATCTGGTCCCTGGGAGCGTGCGCTGCTCCGGACTTGATTGAATTTTACAAATTGAACGTGAAATCAATCAAATGCTCGCTTCTTCTTTGATTTCTCATTTCATTCAATTGTAAATTCAGGGA
>JABVZY010000051.1:734081-747385 GCA_020883555.1 Drosophila nannoptera | reverse complement strand
CTCTAGAAGTGACTAGCTGAGCCCTATCATCTACTCACCGCGGCGGCCATGATCAATTCGCTTTGTCTCTGGAGCGTGAGCTTGCCTCGAACTATCCAGCCGGTGGTTGGCGGAGAGGGGTGTCCTTCGTCCTGGGGCTTGGAGCCAACGAGCACGTTGCCCACATATTCGTAGAGCATTTGCTTATTGACACCAATTATGTTGAATGCTCGACCGACATCGATTACCAAAAATAGAACTGAAAGTTGAATATGGTATTGAGCATTTGCATTCGACAAGCGTTTGTTGTGCGTTGTGTGTTGTGTGTGGCAATAAACTTGATGACAGCCCGTGCCGGGGGCAACAGCATCCAATACACTTTATCAATTATATTTCGTCTATATACTTGCTATATGGGCATACATCTATGCACTTGTATTTGTGGGCGTATGTACGCCTGTACGTATATTATTCATATGGTCAAAGCAGAGCGAAAATTGTTTAATCATTAGTATTGAATACGTATATTGATGATGTTTCAATTTAGTTTATTTATATTTAATTTGTTTTATATGTTATTCAATTAAACATTACGTCATGCTCTCCTGAATTCGTTTTTGATACGGTCCCTGAGGTTTATCAATTAGGTTATTTTCTACTTTCTACGTACACACAAACACAGAACTCTTCAGTCGCCCCATGACTCGTTGTATTGGAAGTCGTGAAAATCCCGATTGAATGTGTATTTATACGTCTCACTTCGATATCACAAGAAGTATATAGTTTATTCTATATACTATATATATAATTAGAAATCTTTTGAAAGAAGCCGCCGATTTTCTTTATCACCAACACAACGCAGAACGACTTTCGAATTCAACGTCCGCTTAGCTAGCGTTCCACACTCGAAGTGAAGCTGGCTCTGCTCTCTGGTGTTGCTGGAGGCTCTGTCTGATAAGCAGCGGCAGCTGGTTGCGGCCGATGTTAAGAGCGGCTCTCTTGCCGATGCTCTTTCAATGACAAATTGAAGGGGTAACAATTGATACAAAGTTCTTTATAATAGTTAAAAGTATAATCTTTCTATTTTTACAATAAGGTAGACAAAAAGTAGGAATCAGACATGTAGCTCGCGCATATACAAATCACGTACCACAAATCACATTTAAGAAAAATACCCAATTCAGGCCCTATCTTAACAATTTAGATTGTTTTTTACAATCCGCCTCCATGCCCGTGACCCGATCGCAAAATAGCTCCACTACCAGAAGCAGACGGCGCCTGTGGCCGCGTTATTGCTCCGTTGCCCGCATTCTCTTTTCCCAAAGACTCTTGGCTGTCATTTTCAATCTGTTCGGCATCCAGATTCTTCAGCTGCTGCTGCCACATGTCCGCATAGATGCCGCCCTCCCTTTGCACTAGCTCTTCGTGCCTGCCACGCTCAATTATGCTGCCTTCCTTCAGCACCAGAATCTCATCGGCGTGTATGATTGTGGACAAGCGATGTGCCACAATAATTGTTGTTCGATTTGCGCATACCCGTGCCAAGGCTGCTTGAATGTTGCGTTCCGTGTGGGTGTCCAACGCAGAGGTGGCCTCATCTAGCAGCACTATAATGGGCGCTTTCAGAAGTGTTCGGGCAATGGCCACACGCTGCTTTTCGCCGCCGCTTAGACGCAATCCCCTCTCGCCCACCTTCGTCTCATATTTATCTGGGAAACCCAAGATTCGCTCATGTATATCCGCTGAACGTGCAGCTTCATATACTGCATCAGGACTTGCCCCGATCTTGGCATATTCAATGTTGTAGAAAATGGTATTGTTGAAAAGCACCGTATCCTGAGGAACAACACCTGGTAGTCAGAGATGTTAATTAGTTAAATTGATTATAGGGATCTTGTGGCGCGCAGCTTACCAATTGCCTTTCTGAGACTTTCTTGTTTAACCAGCTTAATATTTTGTCCATCGATCGAGATAAAACCCGTTTGTACATCGTAGAAACGGAAGAGTAATCGCATGATAGTACTTTTTCCAGCTCCTGAAGGGCCAACAATGGCAATGGTCTTTCCTGCTGGTACAGTAAAGCTAACATTGCGCAGTACCATCTTATCAGGCGTATAGCCAAATGAAACATTCGAGAACTCGATCATTCCGCCAGCTGTAAGTAGAGGCGCACAGCCCGGTGCATCCACAATCTCCTCCTCTTCACGAAGCAAATCGAACATATTTTCCATATCTACGAAATTCTTCTGTATGGCACGATAATATGTACCGAACCAATTCAGAGGCATGTACAAATCCATAAGATACGTTGAGAAGAGCACAAAGTCTCCCACTGTTAGGGTCTGATGGTGCACCACCAAATACACGCACAGCATTGACCCAGTTAGTAGTCCCAGGCAAAGAATAATGTTCTGGGCGGTATTGAGCATATTAAGAGTGAGCATGGATAAAAACTCCTCTTTCTGATATTTCAGTATAGCCTCCCTGTAGCAGTCAACTTCATAGCTCTCAGCGCCATAATACTTAACGGTCTCGAAATTCAGCAGAGAGTCCACACTACGAGCTCGCTGTTCATTATCTGCAAGATTCATTCGCCTTTGGTACTGCGTGCGCCATTCCGTTATAGCAATCGTAGAAGCTGCCGGATACAAGCATTATGATTGATGCAAACATTTCTAATACGAATCTGACTTACCTATATACAAGAACATTGTAAGGAATACAATCAAGCCGAACCACCAATTGAAGGCGTAAATGAAATAGACAACAGCCACTATCAGATCAAGAATAGTTGGCGTTATGGAGAATACAATATAGTTGAGCAGATTGTTTATAGAATCTGTGCCTCGATCCATGATACGCAGCACCTCGCCCGTCTTGCGCTGCAGATGCCATCTTAATGATAGCTGATGCAAATGCCTGAACAGGTCTATCTCAATCTCACGAGTTGTATATTGTTGCACACGAATCCACAGAAAAGTGCGCAAATTATTAAATAGTCCCATGCCTCCTGTGCCTCCACCCTGAAGAAATGAGAAACCTACATAGATAAGCACAAAGTCCCAGCGAAACACAATGGGCTCGATGGTCAAACTGTCAACTAACGGAGAAAATATGTGAGAAGCAAAAATTAGAGATTATTGGCGGCACATGCGATAAGTAAAAATATGACCTACCCAACAGCTTGCGATAAATGGGTAGAAACAGTTTGATTACGCGACCGGCGATAAGCAATATTATGCAAACAACTACTGCACATTGTAGCACCTTGTCCTTTTTAGGCCACAGATACGGGATAAGTGTTCGAAGTTTACGCCAACCATTGCGGAAAGCCGAGCCAGTTGGCAAACTGCCCGTTGAATTGCTCGATGGTTCCTCAAGACGTACATGCGGATTGTATGGTGCCATAATGCCCGGCGCCTTCAGACCAAGCATAAAAATTAGTAGCGAGCACAAGAAGCGGGTGACAAAAAGTCCCATTTCGATTTCATCTTTATTGCTGAAGGGAAACAAATGCAATGAATCCCCGATAATTTAACTGTATCCAGTAGAAAACTTACCTCTTCATGTGGAACCACCAGTCGTCATGGTCCAAGTTGACGATGGCCAGCGATTCATTGATCAAGGCCAACGTCCAAAAGAGCAATAAAATAAGACCATGTCCCCGAGTCGGCACCGATGGTAGTTGATAATAACGTTCTTTGACAATGAGGCAAATAGAAAATGGATACGAGAAGCACACTACGGTTGTATAAAATATCTGCAATTGAAAACATTGAGTTGGCATCTTCAAAGGGATAGGGAATACCTACCATATAGCCATAAGCTTCAGCGCCAGGGTAGATTCGAGCATTTAGCAAAAATCGCAGCAGAGCAAGAACTGGGACCAGAATCAAAAGAAATAATTGAACCGCAAATAAGCGGGACTTTGTAATCTGCATGGGATCTGTTGGAGTGGCATATTTTCGGTACATCAGCAGCTGTATGCTGCCAAAGAGAAGTAGAAAGCCACCGGTTACTGCGGGGCCTACGGTGTCCATAAAACAGTGTGAGATCCCATGTCTGGTCCAAATCTCGTTGAATGTTACGTTCGGCGGACAGTACAACATTTCGTGTACACTGCAATTTATTAAATGAATGTATATTTATTTGTCTATATTTATTTTCATTGATTAGATAAATAGCTTAACCGAGGAGTTAAGGTTATTGTGATAGTTACACAAAAGACGTGTGCAAAAGTGATAAATACTCCACTGTAGGTGTCTAGCTTGCAAAATATGATAAACTTAAATCTAAATTTGTGTCAATGAAAAGTGTGTGTCAACTTGTTTCTGAATCAAATGTGATCCCATGATGTGATATTCTGCTTAAGTCTTTCTGCGCAATGCACCGGTTCAGTAAGCACATAAAATATATCACATTATATTAATGGGCGTTAGTTTCCGGCATGTTTTAATTTTATTGTGAAATTCACAATAACATGACAGTCTACAAAAAACTCAATTATCAATAACCAAACAGATTTTTTGCAGATAACGCACTAACTTTTGAAAAAGTTGCAATTCATCCCTTTATAAATTTGCATTGCTAATTATGCAATTTGATTCCAATTTTTCGTTTTCTACTGTAAGCTGGCACGACTTCAACACAAAATACAAGAGGGAACTACAATTTTACTTTTACTTACGCTAGTGTACTGTCTCTGACTATTATAACAATGATTATTTTGGTTTCAACAATTGTTTAATTAACAGTCAGCAGGTGCACTTCTATTTACATGTTTTAACTCAAATTGGCACTTTAAACTCAAACTGAACTGTTTTACTCACAATCAACTGTTGAGCTTAACAGAACCATCGATGTTATCGAGAATTCCGGCTTAGTACGATAGTCATCATGAGTTGGTTATGTTCAAAAAAAAGATGACAACTATAACTTTGCGATAAGCAAGAAAAAGTAAGATCGATTTATTGTTCTAAGATTATTTTTTATTTCTTGAATGGAAACAGACAATTTTGTAATACTTTTTGATTGAGTTTTGTATTTTTCTATCTTTGTTTTTTTTTTTTTCATTATTTTTCTACACACTATAACAGTAATCGGGATTCGTTATTTTTAAACAAGATTAACAATTATCAGAATAATTAGGAAAGATTCTACACTATTTCATTCTACATTTGAGTAATTAATTTATGATATTCAAGCATAAATTATTTACAGCGATCGCAGTTAAATATTTTTCTACTTATATTAAAGGTTTTACAACTGCATGAAATTTAATAATAAAATATTAAAATAGTTTTACTCTTATTTTTTAAGATTTCTTTTTTTAAGATATTCCATCTAAGCAGCGGTTAACAGCTTTTCATGATTAAATAGGTGGAACAGGGCTGGCTACAGTGCACTATCAACTAAATTGTTCAACTTGGATTTAACTTATTATCACAAACAAGTACATTAATATGCATCTTTCTAGGTACTAGAGATTACCATTGACCATGGCCGGAATCTAAATGAGTCTTAGTCTAGCTACAGCTACGAGTTAATTTTGGCGAGTAGCGGCTGCGTTACGGTGCCCGCTGAAGCTCCTCGGGCAGTGACCGGTGGCCGAGGACACTCTACCGCTAGGGACACGTCATGCCCGGTGCCATGTCCGTGTCCATGACTATTCGAGACGTTTGACGGCTTGCCGAGCAGCTGCTTATAGTTCTTGACTAGATAGCCGTACGGAAGCTCGTTGCCTATATTTGGAATGTTATGGCTGCTGCAGCTGCTGCCGCTGCGCTCCAGCTTGATCGCCGATGCAGCCGATGCAGCCGGTGGCAGAGACGGCTTACTACTGAGCAGCGGCGTTTCATCGCAGTCGGCAAACTTGATGCGCTGACCGCTGGCCGTGCTGCCAGCATCGGAGCCGCCATTTTCGCAACGATGGCTCTTCAACAATGTTGAGATCGTGGGTGATGGCTTCAGGCGGCTTCTGGCCTGCGGTACGGACTGCAGAATGCCGCTCAGATTGGAGTTGGAGTTGGAGTGCGTTGTCGTTGCATGATAGATGTGGTTGCTATGGTGCTGCTTCAGAGTCCCGCTAAGTGGCAGACGAAAATTGGCGAGCTCCCAGTTGTCGGTGCTGGCAGTCACCTCCACACCAGCGCCGCCAGCCTCCATGCTGCGCAGCGAGCGACTGCTGTATACATCACACGGCAGCTCCCGTCCCGCATCCAAGTAATAGTTATTTGGCTCAGTCTTTTGGTTCGTAATGTGCTGCTCAAAGCAGCTGCCATTGAGTTTGGGTGAGCTGGAGCTGATCTTGCGCTTCACACGCAGGTTAGGTGAGATCTCCTTTTCAGCTTCAGGCAGGGCTATGGCGGGCACGGCGGGCGCCAGATTGGCCATGACACCCAGTTCTGAGTATTGTTTATGGAACGTGTGAGGTTGGCGCTGGGTCTGCTTCAGTGATGAGCGTCGCGTCAGCATCAGTTTGCTGGGTGAGATCAGTGCATCTGGCTTGGGTACTTCGCCTTCCAGCCAGTAGGTCAGCATTTCGCCCTTACCTTTCATGGGCACCAGGCCCCGTCGCGTGGTCACAAAGCTGCCAAACTCGTCCAGCGCCAATTTCGTGGTTTCGCTAATGTGGATCTTCAGGGCCTCGCCATTGGACTCCATGCGCGAGGCCGTGTTGACGGTGTCCCCGAAGAGACAATAGCGCGGCATCTTTTGGCCCACGACGCCGGCCACACAGGGACCCGTATGCAGCCCTATCCTCAGCTTCAACCGGTCGTTCGGCCTGTGATGTATGCGGAAGTTGTGCACGGCCTCGAGCAACGCCAAGGCCAGGCGGGCGATCTCGCGGGCATGGTAGTGCTCATTGCGTATGGGCAGACCGGATACCACCATGTAGGCATCTCCGATGGTCTCCACCTTGTAGACGTCAAAGTTCTCCACGATCGAGTCGAAGCAGGTGTACAGATCGTTCAGGAACTGGACGACCTGCATGGGCGTGCTCTCGGCGGAAATGGCCGTGAAGCCGACGATGTCGCTGAAGTATATGGTCACCTGATCAAACGTTTCGGCCACCACGGGCTGGCCACTGATCAGCTGGGCCGCGACGCTTTGTGGCAGCAGCTGGTAGAGCAGCTTCTCGCACTTCTTCTTCTCCTCGAGATAGTCCTGGGTGCGCTCCTCGACGAGCTCCTCCAGATTGTTCGCATACATTTCCATCCGCTTGAGCAGATTATCCACAATATTCCCGGTCTCATTGTCCCTGAAATTTGCGCAATTAGTTGCCGCATTAGTTAACCTTAGTTCCCCATTGATCTCACTTGTTGAACTTCCGTATCATGGACTTGAGGGTATTGAAGTCGGGGCGCTCCAGAGGATCCTCGGCCCAGCAGCGGCGTATGATGCCCACCACATCAGCCTTGGTATCGCCGCTTGCTTCCAGCTCGGGACGAAAAGGTTTGTTCTGGTGCGGCTGGTAGTTCATGACGAGCTCGATTATCTCTGGAATGAAAATGAATGCTCTCTGACTTATATTTCAGTTGGGGG
Organism: Drosophila nannoptera; assembly: GCA_020883555.1. Taxonomy (NCBI): domain Eukaryota; kingdom Metazoa; phylum Arthropoda; class Insecta; order Diptera; family Drosophilidae; genus Drosophila; species Drosophila nannoptera. Next base: position 739,861 of record JABVZY010000051.1, on the reverse strand, counting down.
AATCTAAAATTATGGGACGGAGATGTCATTTCATCTTTGAGGGACCCCCGAGACCGGATCCCCAGTTTGCCCACAGACACGCTACAACACTTGTGGGCCATCGACTATGTACTTCAGGAGGAAGCAGCTGGAGTTCCTTTGCCCCTACGCCATGACCAGGGATTCTGGGAAGCGCCAACGGAGGAATTGGTCGGTACCATTCGGCCGAATTGGCAGTTTCCCCATCCCGGCACAGGATGACAGAGACTGTATACTCCTGGCCGCGCTTTGCGAGCGCGAGGCACAGGCGGAATATAGGATATTGAATATCCTGTTGCGAAATCCTGCAAGAGGCTATCCTGAGAAGGATCGCGCGAGTGGGGAGTGCAATCGCATCTTTCTGCATCCCACAGACGCTGACATCGTTTTCGGGGATTGCGAGTGCGACAAATTGTTGTGTGTTCGAGGACACCGCAGTGCCGGCTGGGAAAAGTCCCGAATCGATTGGTTGTGGAAATTAGACGAGCTGAGGCTGAGGGAGCCCAGCCAGCCGACAAGGAGGCAGTCAAGGCATAAGCGGACGCCCAAAGGGTCAACTTGCTCGAAAGACCACGAGGCGAGACAGACATCCAAGGGCTGGAATTGGTTCCGGTGCAGATGTGTCTGCTGCGGCTCCGACAGGGAAAGCTTCGTTCTTCCTTGCAGCAGTGAAATGAATGTATAATTTTTTTTTACAATTGCCACGAAATTAAAATTGCAATCCTTGTGAACCCGACCCGGGACCTAGTATATCTCATATTGCTGGCGGCCTACCTTGAGGCGTCTTCTCGGGAACGCATTTGCCCAGGTAGAAGGGACCCTGCCGCGTGGTTATCTCGTGCACGATGATGCCGAAGGAGTAGACGTCGCCCTTCTGGGTGCCTTCCGGGGGTCGGTGAATGTCGAGCCGCAGCAGCTCGGGCGCGGTCCAGAGGCGTTCTGCAAGAGGCGGGAGGCGTGACATGGCGGGCGGCGCTAAGGAGCAGCTCACTTACTCTTCCAGTAGGCGTGGCTGTTGCAGTTCTCGATATCGCTCTCCAGGTCGTGGGCCGTTCGCCGCAAGCTGTGCAGGCCGAAGTCCGTGATCTTCAGGACGAATCGGGAGTCGACGACGCAGTTGGAGGACTTCAGATTGCCATGGGATCGGATGTCGGAGCTGTGCAGGAACTGCATTCCGCGGACAATGTCGTGCATCAGGGACAGCTTGAACATCCAGTCGAGCTGGAACTGCTCGTTCTCCAGTATGTCCTGCAGAGAGCCCTTCGGGCAGTACTCGGTCAGCAGGAAGCTTCTCCGTTGGTCCAGGCACGCTCCGTAGAACTTGACCAGATGATCGTGCTGCAGATCCTTCATGCGCTTCAGCTCCAGCATCAAGCTGCGCGACAGCATCGTTTGGACGTTCTCCAAGTTGATCGGCTTGATCGCCACTTTGCTCTTCCGGTACATGCCGACGGGTATGAAGATCTGCCGGTCGCCGTTTATGGAGCCCATGTCCTCGGACATGAGGGTCAGCTGCGAGCTCTGCTTGACGAGCGAGTGGAACGATCCTCGCATCCCGTGGTCCGCAGCATCCCGGAACATAACGTCCTCCAGCGAGACCTTCCAGCTCATCGAGTTGATCTCGGCCTCGGCGATGTAATGCCGATACCCGAAGAAGAAGCACACCACCATTATGATGACCACTATGCCCAGGACTATGGACAGAATGGCATAGCCAGGTAGAGCTGAAACGACACTGGCTTTAGCGGGAGGCCAACTCACGCCTGGGATTTACTCACAGTTGTCCGGACAGAGCGATCCGTCGTACCCGCAGATGGGCCGATCGGGCGGCGCCTGGTCCCGGCCCCCCGCCCAATGGATCTCCTTATCCGACTCGAACTCCAGGCGATTGTGCAGGAAGTGGGCCACGATCTGGAACCTGCCCGTGCTGGGATTCATGTCGAGCAGGGAATATGCCGAGATGCGATCGCCGTTCGAGTCGATGGTCACGTTGCCCGTGATGCCCGTGAAGCTGCGATTCCACATCCGCCGCACCATGTCCGTGCCATTGATGGGCCTGTTCAGCATGCTGGGATCCTCCCGGATGCTCTCGTTGAGGGCGTTCGCATAGAGCAGCACGCCGTCAAAGAAGGAGGTCACAAAAGCCGAAATCGGCTCGTTCTCGCTGAACGTGTAATTGTACTTGGCCGAGGCGATGTCTTTGATCTGTGAACGAGTTCCACATGAATCTCAGCGGGCAGCTGCAGGTGCATCTGGGCTTAATTGCTGCGCCTCCTCCCCCTCAAATTCAATTACTTCCACGCGCAGAGAAATCGTCACAGCAAACACCGAAATAGCTGCGACGAGGCTTGGCGCCAAGCCGTGTGGAAATGTTCACGCCCCCATCCCCCCTGTTCCCTCTGCCCTTTTCCCTGCACGTTCCTTGCTGGAGCTATATGCATTTTGAGTGGCCTCGCTCTGTGGCTGCAAATGCCTTTCGCGAATCCATCCACACGGAGTAGAGCATGCCGCATAAATCAAGGACATGACAAAGCGCTAATCCGCAACCGCCTCCCCCCCTTCTTCTTCTAGTCGGTCCCTTCAAGACTTCAGGAATTAAGGCAGAGCATTTACAAGAGCCTTAGTTTCCCATGACTACGATATATCTCCTTATCAGGTGGCCTAATCTACTCCATCTGACTGCCTCACCCATTATCATCTCGAATCTCCTAAATGCAGCCTTGATTTTAAAGATTCGTTGTATCCATTATCTTCTCTTTATAGGTGCCATTGCGATTCCCCTAAATGCAGCCATGATTTTAATGATTCCTTGTCTCTTGATTGCCTGCGCGACAGGAGCCAAAGTCCTGCAGAAGGGAGGACTTCCTAAGAAGAAGGCAAGCCCCACGCCCCTCAGAAAAGCCATTTATTCAGGTACTTTTTCTTTATGGTGCCCTGACTTGTGTATACCCTTTCCCTGCGGGCTGCGACTGCATTATGGCCAAATTTAATGATATATCAGATATATACACAGATTTATGGTCGGACAGAGTTGAACACTCTCGCGCCCGTTGTTCCAGCGCTGGTATAAAAATATGTTTACGATTTCGCAGAGATACCCAAAACACATGAACTTACTTACACCCACCCACCACACCCACCCCCCTCACAAGCATGCACGTATCATTCCTGCGTTTGTATGCAAATGCAAATTGGGCTGGCTCGCCGCACGTGCACTGGCATAGAGTATTCGAGAGTCCGAGAAAATGAGGAAAGCCCTACATTGCGACGAGGCCGGCCGTTGAATACCCTTCCCAGTATACCTATACCCAGTTCAATGAACTGCCTTGCCAATACTCTCCCCATATAATCAATTAGTTGTAGACGCCATATATGGCATGAGGGAAAGGCTTCATTGGATATATGGCAGCCGCGCAGGATATAGGCAGGCACATATATACCGTTGGGTCAGTCCCATTACCATGCAAATTCCGGCAGACTCACCTCATTGGAGACCTTGGTGTAGGCGTCGTCGTTGGGCTGCTTCGGCGTAACGGTCAGCATGGCCGTGTAGGCCTTCTTGGCCCGCTCGTTGTTGAAGTCCGTGTCGTTCTTATCGTACCAGGGCAGCGACGTCATATACGGAACGCTGCAAGCACGAAACGGGATTACAAAGTATTAGATGCATCCACTGCCAGTGTGCGTGCGAGTGTGTGTGTGTGTGTGCGAATGCACTTTACACACGAAAGCCTTATCAGTTGGCTATTGCGTGCATCTCGCGGGCTCCCGCCTTATCACTGCCTCAGCGAATGCCTGGGGCGTCAGAAGATGTTTATTAATAGAAATCGAAATAGTGTTCGATTCGAGTGTGATTTGCCTCACACTTTGATTGCATTTATTTCGAATACATTCGACTCACTATCAGCCGCAGTTTGTTTGTGTTACCAACCCAATGACAGAAGCAGTTTGTGCCAAGTCAGCGAGGCGATCGTGGAAGCTCGAGGAGATTGCTGAGGCTACGTCTATGCCGAAAGTCGGGATATGGGCTGCTGAATTTATCGACTATATTTAAATATAGCTTCCAGCGTAGGGAGAACTTTGAGCTTCTATCAGGAAATGCATTAGATAGAGCAGTTTATTCAGTTGCATTCCCTGGCTATAGTCGATCAGAGTTGATTACGAGTTCACAGGGGTCAGGCGATTAGCAAATGCAAATCAAAATCCAACCTGAGCCGATCATTAGATAAGGCAACCCCATCTCGCGCTGCCGCGTAGTATTCCCATAGGGAATGAAAACTTTCCTATGGCGGAGGAGTAGTCAAATATTTGCAGGACATGGCCAAAGGAGACGCCGAGGTGATCCAGAAGAGCTTTCGCCTCCCTCTGAGTGGGAGAGCCATGAGTTGGCTCATTCGGGATGACACAGTCATTAGACAGCAGTCATCGATGGGTGGGCGGGGAGAGGGGGGGGGCCGCTGGCCAGGTGGGCGACTCGGGTTTTTTTCCTTCAGCACTTTGATCGTTCGCCATTAGAGTTAATAATGGCTAAGTCGGACATGTGTCGAAAATCGGAATTTCCTCGTTTTATAAATAGATATTAATTGCTGACTGGTCAGCGTTTCGGAGTCGCTCAGAGCTATTTTTGTTGTTGGTAAGTTTGATAACTTCAATAACCTTGGCTAATATCTATTATGCGCACTTTGTAAAGAATATTCCAAGTGCGCGTGTTCGCCGAAGTGAAAGGCCGCTCAAACTGTAGCGATTGCTACAAATGATCCGTTTCTGTTGTGATTGTTGACGTTATTATAATTATTATTTATTACTCGAGGTGGTTGTTGCTCATGCGTTTTTGTCTTTTTTCGGCCTGCTCCATACTTGGGCCAGCTGAGCAAATTATATATGTTTATTCGAGAGCCGCAGCTTTACTCACCGCGAAAATAATTCAATATTGATGAATACGTATTCGCCGCTATCGATCATATTCAACTCTTCGGCTGTCAGCATAATTTGACGTATGGACTGCGGATCGGCGCACATAATGACAACTGCAAAAAGTTGAAGAAAGGGGGAATTGTGAGTAATATAACAAAATAATTGCACATTTCAGTCAACAAACGAACTCGACTCGAATCGAATCAATTGTTCGCCCCGGCCCACAATTAAGCAATAGTATTATATATATTATATCTATTGATGTTGCAACTTTCTAGGCAAACACATATACATTTATTTAGTAGGATCCACCTGGGGATTACTCAAATTTAATTGATATATTTGATTGCCTCTGGCAAGTCTCAAAAGCTCCTTCCTCTGCCTGAGGTTTGTTTTAATTATTTAAAACCAGGCAAACTCGTAGGCAGCTCTTCGGATCGAAGCCGGAATACCCTGTACTATATATACCCCCTGTACTATATTGTCAATATATCCACTGTTAATTATGGAGCTGGATATGGCAGGTTATAGTAGTAAAAGTAATGGCTTTAACCTGTTTTTAATTTTAAATAATTTCGCCTAATGGCGCATTGGGGGTATTCCCTCTTCGTTCATCGCAGTCAAGCTGAGCTGGGGCAGTCGCACTTTCTGCCGAATTCCGAGTCGGATGCAATCACCATCTACACATGCCAATAGACATGCACACACACACCCACACCCACACACACACACACCCTCTAGCACATTTGTGATGTGCTTAGAATTATGTTTGTGAGTTTGCCTGAACTGGCAATGGGACCAAGTGCAAACTGATTATTATTTGTTGCTGCTGATGCAAGATGTGACTCACA
>JABVZY010000051.1:706737-720565 GCA_020883555.1 Drosophila nannoptera | reverse complement strand
CATCGTGAGATTTGTGGCAGAACAAATTGTCAAATGTCTGCGCATGCAGGCATTGCATTGCATCAGCCAGGCACTTTTTGCGCTTGTCATGCCGCTGTCAGCTGTCGCGCACGAGGCGTATGCGCAATATTAAACTGTACCATCCAGCGGCGGCGTCAAATTTCTTTTGTTCATATTAAATTGTCGAAATGTGAACAGAAATTAAAATTGACGAGACATCCCCCAGAGACTCGATTTGGAATGTCTTTATTCTCCGCTCGCCCATTCTCCGCGAGCAGCCTAACGACGCCTGGCCAAAGGCCAGTCTGTCCAAGTCTCAAGCTCTCATGGCAGGCATTCATGACAGTCCTTGCGAGCTGCCAAAAAACTGTATGCAACAAGAAAGTCCGTCTGCTCTGCGATGCTCCTTCCTGCGCCTGCTAAGTATGGCAATGCGTTCGTCCATGCAAAATGTTTGCTCGTCGGGCGAGAAATTTGAACGAATTGTTAAAAAGGATTTTTCAATTTGCAAAGTGCAAATTCGAAAAATTATTTGTAAGTTGGCTTAGGACTCACATATCGAGGCGACTTGCACCTGCCATGTTGTTATCGTTAAAATAATTGAATCAGCCCTAAGGTACAATTGTGAAGGAGATGGCGAGACAAAAGGTCAGCCGAGGATGTTTTTACTGCCGACTGGGCTGGGCAAAAAATCGCTTTTAGCCTTGTCATGTCTTGCTTTCATTTCCATTTTTTCGATGTTCTCTTGTCTGCGCAAAAGAAAGACCATTAAAAATTGATTACTTTCACAGCGCGCTTCTTCTCTCACCCAGAGGCGCTAGTTAAATTTCTTTAAGAAATAGGCGGAATGCCTTACTGCGTTTTATCAGAAATAATATCTCATAAATGTACCTATTCTTTGTACCTATTGTACCTATGTGTACCAAATATACTTTCTTTAATAATAATGGCGGCACTCGGGCCGTGGAATATACCCAATCGAGGCGCGCCAATAAGTAGGCAACAGATTCGGAAACTTTCAAGCCAAGGACTCGGCACGCTAATTTATTTAAGAGCAAGCAAAAAGTATCCTTTGGGCGGCAACTTTTGACTGAGTTCCGCTTTCCTTTTCCCCCCGTCTTAAGCTGTGAATAAATGCAACTGCAGTCCCTTTGCTCGGGGCGAAAATGTGTTCCATCGCTCTTAATCTGCATTACAATTTAAATGCGCTTCAGATCCTGAGAATCTGAGGCCACTTAGCCTCCCCACATTGGGAGCTGGAGCTCCTGACTAGCTTGTATCTTGTCAACGGCACAAAAAACTTTCAAAATATTTGCATTTAACAGCTTCTATTCCCCTGGTGTAAAAATTAGTCTGGCAGCAGTTGAGGTCCTTCCTGAGCAAAAAGAGGAATTCATTTACGAATTGCATACGGTGAATTTCTCTCCGCTTTGACCAGCCCCAAAGCGAGTTTCAAAGAGACATGCACTATTTTAAAACAACCCAGCCATTGGTCAATTGTACTTAATTGTATAGGCCCCTCGGGCGCACTGCACCGTGGCTTGAATCTTGATTTGGACATTGAATCCAAATAATCTCATATAAAACTTTTCGGTTCCGTCCCGAGGCGCTGCCAGCTGGAGTCTGCTGGACTGCTGCTGCTGCTGTGGTCTGTGCAGATGACCGCATGGCCCTTGGCTCCTGTGGGCAGCCTTGAGTGTGCTCGCATGACAGAGTGCACTGCAGGTAAAAGGGTCTCCGTTGCTGATGGAGCGGTCAAAGTAAATCGCAGCTTATGACGCAAAGAACATAAATATAAAATAAAAATCTTTCAGACGGAGACAGCTTACTGCAAGGACCTCGGGCATGAATGGTCTGTGAAATTGTAAATGTTAAATGTGCGGAAGGGGAGAGTGGAAAGAGGGGAGCCTCATTCGCCTTAATAGCAATTCGATTGCAATAAAACATATTCAACAGAGCCAAGCATAAGTTGGCCGTCGCCTAGCCCGCAGGAAAGGCAAATTCAACTAATTCTGCATAAGTTACGATTGCGACATCGCAGTCTTACAGAGCGGAAGGGGAGGGGAGCGAGGTAATGCTCCATGACACGCCGCTTTCAGGATAAATTGCGTGCGGCTGGCAGGTGAACAGGATATGCAAGATGCAAAATGCAAAGAATGCTTCGCAGGGTTTATGCGGCGGCATCGAGCACCGAGGCGACAAAGGGGATAACAAACTCGAAATTGCGTAAGGTGACATTATTTATCTGAATTTATTTCCTTCTTTACTATGCAAATATGTGCTCTAACATCCGCCAAGTAAATTTTCCTTTTCAAGTCCACAGAGGGATATTTATAAATTCTTTGAACCTTATTTCTTCACCTTATTTTTTGGAATTGGATAGTTTTTGTTTATATTGTGATTAATTCCACTTGTTGAGTTCACACACTCGTAATAACATATGCTTTAACGGTTGAACATTTAAATTGCAACACTTTTCCGACAGAATTTTCACCCGCATCAGGCAGTGCGTCGCCGGCTTTGAGCAATGCAACTGAAGGCACTCGAAATAGCGGCTTCTTTTCGAATTCGAGCTTATGAGACGGCGTTTGTGTTGCCGGCTTTTTGCCTGCTGAACTGATATGCATGGAATCAGCTGTTTGACGTTTCTGCTCGAAAAAGCTGGAGCTTTCAACGAACAGAAAGGGGCGGCCTTTGTTTATGTTATAAGTGAATGTCAAACTTGAAATTTGAAGGCTATTTTGAACAAAATGTGAAGTGAACCTCTCAAAAAAAAATAATAATAATAAGAACTCGTTTTATAATAAATTTCATTATTGCAACTTTTGATTTATCAGTCAAATATTAAAATTGAAATATAGATAAATAGAACCTTCTCATATTTTATATTCTCTTCTTTTCACACCTTCAACGAAAGCACAAATGGTTGTTGTCAATGCTAGACATTGTTGAAAATGTTATTAACAGAGAGCTGCAGCTTGGCGCTGTTAACGATTTCCCCACCGCATTGCTTTTCATGTTAATGTATTTGGATATATTCATTTAACTTACTTGAGTGTTTATTGCCGATTTCACGACGCATTTCCTCCGAGCGATTATTTACATTTGGCTCAAGCGGATATTGCGCGAATGTCATGTTCTCGTTGCGCATCTGTTTGCCCAGGGATTTCATCATGAGGAAGCAAGTGTGCAGACCCGCCACACTGCGCTGACCATCGCGCTCATAGTAGAAAATGGAATGAGACCAGTTGTGTCTAGGACGAAAGGGTAGGGTATTAAGCAACGTTGTTGTGTATTGTACATTCACAGAAGCATGCCTACTCACTGCTTCATCACGTTGATGGTCAGCTCCGAGATGGACTCGAAGCTCAGCATGCCAGTGCGCAGCAGCATGTAGAACTCGTCGCTGCATTCGGTCTTCTTCTGTTCAAAGTCATATGTGGAGCCTCCAACCGTGATCAGGGGCGTGCCCTGGCTATTGAAGTACTTGGTGATACGGCTGACAGCAGCTGGAAAAGGAATAGGCTGAAGTGTGGAACGAGCTATTCCTCCATGTCGCTCACTTACCCAGCGAATAGTCGCAGACTGGGCCAAAGATGATGTGCGCGCACTGCTTGATGATGCCGTCCATGGCCCGGATGACGCCGAGCGACGCATCGCACTTGGTGTCATGGGCCAGCCACTCGAAGTCAATGTACGGCGGCACCAGGGCCGTGGCGCGGATCTGCTGCTCGGCCACCTTCAGGATGGGCAGCACGCGCTGCAGCGAGGCTTCGTAGCTGTCGTCGTTGGGCAGCAGCACCAGGGCCCGTATGGAGCAGTTGGCCCCGCTCGCATCGCAGATGGCTTCGCAATCGCGAGCCGGCTCCTCCCTGCATCTCGCCTGACAGCTGCCCAGGCAGATCAACCACAGCAGCAACGGCAAAAGGAACCGTCTCATGGCACCTGCGAGTCCATGCGTCCGCTGTTGTGCCTGCATTTTCCAGGTTTCCGTGCTTTCAATAATCTCGGGTGATTTGCAATTTTCTGGGTTGGCATTTTGCGGTAATGCGATGCACACTTGACCCATTCGAATCGACGCCAACTCGCAGCAGGTGTTGGCTTCCAATTGCCTCATTGGCCTTTCCTCCTATGGATCGATTCAGTGTTTGCTTGGAGCTCAGTAATTAATTATAATTCTCTAATTGCTCGTCATGCACAAACACTAACAAATTGTGCTTCATGTTGCTGCTGCAAAATATTCCGAAAAGAGATTAAGGGGGTTGGAAGCGAAATAGGTTGTAACTCATGCTTATTGGGCGCTTGATGAAAGGGAAATAATAAATCCTCTGGAGTTACAGGAGGAAATATCTTCAATGAAATGAAAGAGGCTTAATAGAGCATGGCATGAATGGAAAAGGGAAAAGATCTCTCTAGGATCCCTCGAGGACTTATAAGAAGATAAAAAAGGATATAAAAATATAAAACAGGATATAAAAAATAAGACAACTTGTGTTTTATGTTGCTGCTGAAAAATATTCCGAAAGCAGATTAAAGGGGTTAAAAAGGGAAACAGGTTGTAACTCATGCTTATTGGGCGCTTGATGAAAGGGAAATAATAAGTCCTCTTGTGTTGTAGGAGGAAATATCTTCAATGAAATGAAGTAGGCTTAATAGAGCATGGGAAAATTGAATGGAAAATGGAAGAGATCTCTGTAGGATCCCTCGAGGACTTCTAAGAAGATAAACAAGGATATAAAAATATAAAACAGGATATAAAAATATAAAACAACTTGTGCTTCATGTTGCTGCTGCAAAATATTCCAACAACAGATTAAAGGGGTTGGAAGGGAAATAGGTTGTAACTCATGCTTATTAGGCTTTTGATGAAAGGGAAATAATAAATCCTCATAGGTCTTCAATGAAATGAAGGAGGCTCAACAGAGCAAGGAAAAATTGAATGGAAACAGGAAAAAATCTCTCTAAGATCCCCGAGAACTTATAAGGACATATGGAAGGATATACTTGACGAATCGTACTTGAAATAGTTACAATTTATCGTATATTATTTTCAGCTCCCTCTTTCATAATTACTCTTATCTTCACTTCTATTGGCGCGTCACAAAAAAACTTTAATGGAACTATAAGAATAATTACTTTATTGCCCCAAGAGCACGAAATCCATGTCATAAAAAGCCAAAGAGTTTGCATTCACAAATATTTCAATTTCCCCTATGATAGGCTCTTGTCGAGTTGCAAATGATACAGCGATCTTATCGTATATTGAACTGGAGCTTAAAAATAGACCAGGGAGGAACTTTAAAAATAACGGGTTGTGGAAATCGCTAAGGTCTACGCGATCCAGTTCTTCAGCATCGGGAACCCGAATGAAAGTTTACCGCTAGGCTACTGCACATTTCAAGTATTATTTACGACAGTCCGTAAACCCCTTTCTCAGTCTGGGTACACATTGCCGCTGACGTACACGGCTTTATGGTTGACGCAATGAATCATGAGGGAACTGGCTTGGTAAAAGCCTCTGGAGTGCTTCCGACGAGGCGATACTCTCGTCCAGTGCCATTTTCGGATTTATGGACCTGTAGTAATTTTCCATTAAATCAATATTTTCGTGATCCACTCATTGAATGGAGGTGAATTTCCATGGAATTGTTTACACCAACTTTGACGCATTGATAAGAATGCAATGGACTAGACTGCTTTCTATGGAACCGCACAGTTGCGGGTCAGATAAGGAAAGTTTTGACGATTTTCAAAAATCCGCCAAAATTTCTGCAAAGCCATATATTAAAAAAAAAGGTTATATAATAGTAAGAAATTGTATGAAAAGTGGCTAATTAATGATAACATTTTTATGTATTTTGTCAGCACTGAATTTTAATCTTATCTACGGGGAGGCGTGGAAGCTCTAGGCTGTTTGCAGTCTGCCAAGAATTCCCAAAACAACGCGAAGTCTGGGAGTCATACAACATGTGATAACAAGCCGATGTCTTGATGACCCTTCTATAGTTTATATATCTTCCAAATTCAATAAATCAGTAGGAACCCTATCTATAATTCGCTTCTGGAATCATAGAAAAGTTTAAATATATGGAAACCATTCTGTTAGAAAGGAAAGAAACGTTAGGCATTCTTATGGTCAATGGCCAGAAAGCGGTATTTATGGCGAAATACTCGCGGCTCAATAGTAAGTCGCATATCAAACGTATTTCGCCGTCAACTTAAAGTAATTTGAGTCTATTGGATTTGCTAAAGGTTGAAGTCTTGGCTTAGCAGGGTTTCAGCGAGTGGGAATGCCACGCGTCGGCGGGGAAGTAGATGTCAGAGTGTAGTCTGTGCAAAGAAGCTATTGTCAATAGACGTGAAAGCGGGGGGCATGCTTATCGGAGGAGGTGAGGAGTGGCAATTAATGAGAACTCATCACAGGCATTTGACAGTGCAAATATAAGGCGCAGAAGGTAATTGCAATCTGGCAACCGAAATGCCAATGATACCGAATATCAATTCGTTTGGGTCATGTGCTCGATATCGACGGCACAGTTGAACGCTCGAACGCATGAAAAGCCCTCATTATGACACGGCAAAAAGCTAGGCAACCGGGTATGTAAAAACAAAGCAGTTATCAATCCCATTGCAGCACTTCGGGAACAATCGGCAGGTGGCGAAGGGAAGTGAAAGTTGAGAAAGCTAGATTTATCTCTAACGCCTTGCTCGAGGCGGAAATATCTATATAGATCAGCGGCTATAAATAGCGATTGGGTTGGTCTAATTTGGAAAATGAATTAATAACAAATTGGCCGGAACATCTGAGCCCTTATCAGCGCGCAGTCGTCAATTTATTTTTAGGTCGTTAGCAAAATTAAATAAGTGCTGATTGATTATGATCAGGAGGAGAAGGTGACGGTGCCTATACGGCACCTCGAGCGAATCAATCATATTTGCTCACGGTCCCACCACTACAACTAAGCAAATATTTATGCCCGTATCGCCCAGCACTATATACAGATATAAACACGAGTAACGCACTTATGTCCGGTTGGCCGAGAGCTCGAAGCGAGCTTCACACATGTTCACAATTTTATTGGCCAGAGCTGGCGTTGATCGAGCAGGGAATACCCTAGGAATCACAGCTCTCTCCGGTCCACTCCTCATTCATGGCATTTCAGACCCTCAACGCATCATACCTGACCCCACTCCTGGCTGCAGGGTATCCTGTGATATACAGAAGCTTTTCCTCAACTGCGAACACGAAAATCAGCTTAGTGCGCATTTAGGCGAACAGAATCAATTTGGTATAACCTGCAGCCACATTAATTAAAATTAATTTTAAACCGAGTTGTAATCCTCTTAAAGATTAACTATTGAGTCAGCCAGGCGCTGGAAGAGTTGAAGTTTCCCTTAGGTCAGGGTTCCCTTTGCTATCTCTGCAATCAACCTTGATTTCCATTGTCAGGATGAAGGAGCACTTCGAGGCCTAGTCTCAGACTTAGTCCTTGGCAGAGCAATTCTAGCTGCCGGCCAACTAGTTTATCGAGCCTCTACGACTCAAGCGAGTCTATTTATAGATATTTGTTTATATTTAGCTCTTAATCAATGGGCTGCCTTGGCTGATAAGATTGCGAAAAGGCCGCGAATTGGTGTGATTTGGAGTCAGGGGAGAGATATCGCTTCCCGGTGCTTCGATTGCGCTGAGCCATTCGCATTCGGCTTATATAACCGGCCATAAACGCAATTCTAACAAATCGGTTTTAGATCTGGTAATTTGCATGCACCTTAAAAGTCCATTTGTCACGGCCATAATTAGTCGGGCCTGTTTACATTCGAACAGCTCGGCCCGGCTCAGGCGCAACCAAATTTATATTATTTATCTAATTTTAATCTATGGCTAACTTATTTAAATTTAGACACGTTAACGTTGCCGGCCGCGATAACGGTAAACCGAAGCACACAATGTGCACAATTTGACTTCGAAAGCCTTCGCCCGAGACCCCAGAATAACCTTCCCTAAGATAAACGCCCATCGAGCAGGCAATATCCGCTCTGCGTCCAACTGCCGAAGGGGTTTATCTAAGACCACGACATCCCGAAAATATTTAGCCAAAGATAATCCAACTGGGAGCTGGCTGCAGGATGGGGAAAAGCTAACAAGTGTTGAAGGCAGAGGCGAGAATCCTTGAGGCAATTCCAGTTGCCAGCGAATATATATAAGTAATATATATTGATATAACTCGGGGGGATCGCAATCTATAATATTACTTTAAACTTCGCTGAAATCGAAGAGCTTAAAATCTCCAGAAATCCAAGCTCTCTGAGAAACTGAGCTTCCTTTAGCCCTCTTCAGCTTTATCTGTATATCTGCATAGGGCTTAAAATCTACATAAATTATAGGAAAAAAACAGACTTCCGTTTCGCTTTCCCCTCCCCAAAAGTCTGTGCATTTCCTTCTTACTTTGGCTTTGGGAAACTTTTAATTGACAAAGGACGCATAAAGCATGCAAATCTTAATGAAAAACTGTTATCGTCCAGTTCTGAAATTAATTAAATGGATTTAAGCGCCTTAGCTGTACGAGATATTCTGCTGCTAGCTTTCGGACTCCATCGATGTGGAGTTACCCGAGTTACCCGAGTTTCCCATTTGGGAGGCAAGTTCTCTAGCAGCCGCAAAGGCAACGAAAGGCTGGAAAAACTTGCGTGGCAATCAAATTAAAAAGTTTTCCCTACAACTATGAAGATATTTTAGTTTTAATGGAATAAAATGAATTTTAATTTCATTGAAAGCAAGTTCACATCGAAGCTTTGCCTTCACATGTAATGAAGTTCATTTTTTCTGTGGATTCTTGGACTCCCTGCGGCCTCAGCTCTTCAGTGGAGTCGAATGATGATCGTGAGATCCCGCCTGCCATATGGACTGGCCGTCGCCTCGCTTGGAACTAGAGCCAAATGCAAATACAATTATTATATGGGGAGGATGGTGTAGGGGTTCCATATGCTGATTATGTGCCCACTCATCTATGTGTACATACATATAGTTATGTACTATAACACATGCCGGGCCCACTGAGCCAATATTTGTGTGTGCTTTGGCTTGCCCCTAAGCCCGGCAGCTCGAATTTATGTGCCGACCGGGCTGGAATCGCATTAACGTATTTACGTATTGACGCATTCTACGGATATCGACTAGGGTCAGAATTGAATATTTTGTATACCAGATCGTTTATATGCTTCCATTGTTGAATAGCGACTGGGGGCGTGTGAGCGTGGGTGCGCAGCTTCTGCCGGAGCAAAGTGCGTAATTCAATGTGGCTCGCCGCGAAGAGTTGGGACTTCGTCCAGCCATTTGACAAATGCTAAATAACATTAGCATGTGGGTGGGTGTCTGTGGGTGTGGGTTTGTGGATTGGATGCTTCGGCGGGTCGCCAGCTGTCGCAAACTCATTTCACGTCAAGCTGAGTTAAAAAATCGTAATGGGACGTGTAACTGTGGAAAACTATATATTAAATGGAAGAACAGTTAACCCAATGAACTGTTCCCTGTTAACAAGGGAAAGCGGATAATTAATTTCTGTGTTTAATGAAGCCAAACAAAAAAGAAATGGGGAAAAGGGACCCTTTTCCCTCTCTATTTCTTTTCTCTCATGAATTAAATGAATTCGCATTTCGTATTCATTTCAATGGAGCAGATATATAAATTAAACGGATTGGACTTTATACGTTTTGTGGAAATAATTAAAATAGTTGGAAAAGCATGGAGAAGACATTTTTACTTATTTATGTTCCGACACGCCTTCAAATTGATTTGTGAACTCGCCACTTCAAGCATTGCAACATGCCCGAAAGCCTGTCAACACTCGAATATTAAAATATTTATGGGACAGCGTTGACAGATTTCATCGGTCCAGCAAAGCTATCAGCTGCAGGATTCAAGCTATTCCATGGGAGCTGTACGCTCGACATGCCACAGATGCCCAGCACAAGGGCGAACGTTGAGTGCGTACTGCGGGGGCATGGAAAATATGCGTGGGGCAAGAGCAGTCGACTTAAGCAGTCGTGCCATAAGTCCAGACTAAACATCCGCTGCTGCGCAAAAATGCTGAGAGTCCGTAAGCCAAAGATGAAACACATTCAATGCCATTCAAATGGAAGTGCAAACACAAGGAAAAGCGAGTATTTATGCTCTAATGGGAATGCTTTGAGTGTTTTATGACACGCCTGTCTCGCCCGACGGCCGTCCACGTAGCCATTGGCTCACCTGCTTGACTCTGAGTGCCCGCCCTGTGGGTGGGCGGGTGGCTGTGAAATGTCTATTAGCTTGTTCCGCTTTGATTTTGTGGCTGCTGCTGCTTCTGCTACTGCACTTTCTTTTGCTGATAGGAATTCTATCAAGTTGTCTCATTCACTCACTCGACTTTATGACGCGCACTCTGAACTGCACGTAATTGGCTGATTCAACAAGCAATTGGGCAATTAATATTTTTGTGGTGCTGATATGCCCGCAATCAGACAAGAGGCCAATAACTCTTCACAATCGCGCGGCTACCCAGCTGCTGAGAGTTTCGAAATTTCGCGTTTCAGTGCGTTTATTAATCCGAAGCGCGCGCTTGTCGCCTAACTGTTATTGTTCGACTATTATTGGCCGAGTATTGAAAAGCTTGTCAACAGTTCTTGGCACTTTTCACCAACGCCAACGCAATTCAACAATGGGCCATGTTAGTGATAAGAAAGCGCCGCGATAACGCATGCCACACGCCCAGCAGCGGCTCCACGTTCCATATCCATTAACAGATGGCACTTAACAGAGCCTCTGCTGGGGCGCTGTAAACGTAGCTGTTGTTAACAGGGCGCTGTTAGGCTTTGCGTAAATTCAAGGCATGATTATTTACGGCTATTTTGCGTGCTCCTGATTGATAGAGTCTATCAACCTGACTTATTGCGAATGTAATAAATATTGTCTCGTCTTCTTTTTTATGTACAATAAATTCTCCAAATAGCGAATAGCAGGCACATTTGAAGATAATCACAAGACGTAGGAGCATTTAAATATCACTCATACGCCAAGTAGGGCTGCCTTTGTTGCTCCTGGCGCTGATGTTGATGCTGCTGCAGTTTAATGACCACTTGCGGCACTTATCAAGGAATTATGCAATTGTAGCTGAAAGCTGTTTCAGAACATCTCGAGTGGGTTGTTTAGTGGATGCTGCGTTTAGCATCTTGGAGGACGAAAATTCTCTCTCTTGTCTCAAATGGACTTCAAGAGCAGGGACTTGAGTTCGTTTCGTTTGTTTAAATATCTTACCTTAACTGCGATATTTACCGCACGTACAGCTACAGCTAATTCTGTTATTGATTCAAGTAGAAATTGCGGCTTTACGGCTACAAGCGACCTCTTCGATTTATTTGTATTCTTATTAAGTGCTTAAGGCTGACAATGGGTTAAAGCTTTACGGAGCAATGGGCCTTTGTGTTAGTGTTCCACGTGCGAGTGTGCTTCAGTGTGTGTGTGTCTGTGAATGTCTGCTTGTTGGACTTGCACTCAGAAATACAATAATAAATTTACTTAAAGCTACGCAAGCTGTGCCATGCAATATTAGCTGCATTGATTACTTCTCGCCCCTTCGCTCAAGCTCTCTCCCCTACTCTACTCTGTGTACTCGTCTTCCTTAAATGGCATCGCCTTCTTCGTTGATGGACTTGAAGATAATGTCGTAGACATGATTGACCAGCTTAGTCCACGCTTCCACCTGGCTCTCGTTCAGACTGCAGACAGCGGTTAGCGTTTCCAGGATAATTCCTTTGAGTTGCTGATGTGATGAGAGAGAGAGAGAGATAAGTTTCCGATAGTCCGATAGGTAAGGCGCCTCACTTACGTTGTAAGATTCCTTGGATATCTGACGTGGTATGTGGTTGACCGCCACCTTAGTCCAAATCTCGTCCAGTTTCTCCTGATCACCATCCTGGCCGAGGACCTTGATCGACTCGTCGAACACCCGAATTATACGTCCGGCATGGGCGCGGAAACGTGGATTAGTCTGCAACAGAAAGATGAATAAGTTCTCTGATTGCACGCTCAATTCGAATCGATTCCCACTCACACCCAAGTCTGCCAACGGCACATCGCGGAATGGAAACTTCTCCAAGGCGGACGGATAGCGATTGAAGAAAGAGAGCAGTATGGCGGCGCCAGAGTCTGTCGGAGTCGCCACGGGAATCTCCCAGGTCTTCTTGATTATTGCCAACTCATCGCTGTTCATGTTTTCGGCCAAAATACTCGTCTGCTGCTGCTCTTCAAATGTAAGCCTCGTTATTGGGGTTTAGGCTGCGAGAGAAAAAAAAGCCTTATTATAGATCTGAGTGAGCATTCAAGTCCGCTGCTCGGCCCATCCATTTCTACCTCATGCTACCTCTCGCGCTCACAATTGAGATTGACAGCTCCACGCTGCAATTTTCTTCCCAGCATTCGCCGTGCTCGACTGAGCCAGCGCGACAACAATCGAAAATCAAAACAAAAGGAGGCCGGCTGCCAGAAATGCGCCGAATAGTGTATACCCTTGCCCACTCCCCGACTCTAACTGGTTCCAACCGGCCTCTCCAACTGTGGATCACACGCTCCAGTAGTAGTTCACACCCCTCCCTCGAAGTGCTAAGAGACTGAAGAAGGAAGGAAATCCAAACACAACAACTGGCAAATTAGCAGCCAGATGCCAACCAAGCGAGCCTCCAGTGATAATTGCCGGCTCGCTATCGTTGTGGATATTTATACTTAGACCTCCGATTCAGCCTATATAGCTGTATCTATCTGTTTAGTCATTCGCGAATCTGCCAAATTGAGTTAGACAGTAATTTGCACTTCGACTTGGCTTGGCACTCGTGCGACTCGCTCGCGTTCACATAAATTATGGCGGGGACACACGCTTAATTGAGGTTCTCGGCGAGAGCGGAGAGCGGAAATGTGAGTGCTGTGAGCCTACGCACAAATTCTCGGATTTTCAGATGTAATGAGAATTATTGAAACGGCAAGATTTATCAGCTGCAGGCCGAAAATGTAAATTTCAAAGACAATCTCCATTTGCATGAGCACATAAATATTAATGAGGAGCGATCTGACCATCCACAAATTTCTGAATAATCACAGGAGACCAATTCTCTATTTTTCTTCTTTTTTTTTTTTTGCATAAAATATGCCAATTTGTGGGTCTTTTTTGTTTAATGTGAAAAGCACTTGAGCGAAAGCCAGAACAGAATAAAAAGCTGAAAGTTTATTAAAAATTTACAAGCTCGCAGACCGCAGGCAACACTCATGCTCTCTCTTGCACACACAGCACGCAGAGAGAGAGAGACAGAGAGAGTGGGAGGGAGACGGAGACATATCATGTGAAAAAACAACAAAACAGATAGCATAACAGTGAAATGGACTCAAGTGCAGCCGCAGCAGGTGGCCATCATGTTATTGTTGACGAAAGGAGGCGCACGGCCCCTCGCTAGGGGGGCTGGGGAGAGGGTCCCCATACAATGTACGACAGCGAACATGGACGACGACTATATACCCCGCAAAGGGAATGCCGACATTCCGATATTCCCTCCCCAATAATTTGCGGTAAATAAATAATTTCGCATTGCCTTCGCTTTGCGGCAGCTAAGCGACCTCAGCGAGTGCAGAGTATACTAACTCTGGGTAACCTTGTCTCGCAGCGTGCTGCGGGGCATCACCTTCGTCATAAGCATCGTCATCTTCATCATCGTCATAATCGTCAACAACAGCCAGAGCGTCTGCCTTGCGATGTACAAAATATCCTTCAAGCCAAAAGGTCTGTAGGTATTGTGGTTGATGTTGCGT
>JABVZY010000051.1:671818-688270 GCA_020883555.1 Drosophila nannoptera | reverse complement strand
CCGATTAGCAGGGCGAGCAGGCAGAGCTTTCAAATCTAATTTGTAGAACAGAAGAATTTATGTGTGGCCCATCGGCTGAGGAGGTGTTCTATGCGGGCGTTGCTGAATGATGCGGGCAGCCGCCAGCCAAGAGAGATGTGGATAACCTGTTGGTGTCGCCGCCGCCGCCGCCTCGCCTCGCCTCGCCTCGCTCTGTACGTGCGTGCCACAGAAATCGGAAATCTCAAATCTCAAATCTGAAATCAGACAAAACGGTGCTTTACATTCGTTTTGTTTCTGCTCCTCTCATCGCGGCTCTCTTCGGGCTGGCTTCGGGTTCACTTTCTTTCTCGCTTTAATGAAATGTAATTTGAAAAATTGAGCACAGCAAATGGCAGGCTTGCTGCAGCTGCAGTTGCGATTGTTGTTGTCGTTAGAATTTTAGATATTTTGTCTTAATTAAAAATGCTCTGCCGCGATCTGCGGCGACTGGTTAAGTGCTTCGCATGCCTGGGCAAAAGTCGGGCAAGTCTTTGAAATAAATTAGCGCTGTCTTTCCGTTCGTCAAACATTTGTCGCGTTTGCATTTAGTCGACGTTTTTATTGGAGTAAGCTTGGCCTGGATTTATGCGCTGTCGTGGATTAGATGCGCCATCACTCACGTTCGCAGCGGTCTCAACTGCTGTCGCTGTTGCAGTCGCAGTTGCTGTTGCATAGCGTGTAATTTGCAGTAAGTGTACGGCTTTTTGTTTCTCTTGGGCTTGTTGTGATTTTTTGCTTTTGTTGGACATTTTATTTTGGGTTAAGTGGCGTTTATGCACAGTTGACTGTTTCGCCTGTCGCTTTGCTCGAAATTTAGGTCATAAAACAAAAGACTTAAGCAACGAACTGGTTCGTCTGCTTCGACTCGGCGTTGGAATTTGAATTATTCCCCTTAGCAAATGGCCACGCTCAAGCCCGAGAAAGAGAGGGAGAGAGAGTGGGAATGCATGGTAACTATTTTCCATTGATTAATGACCGGTAATTTCCATCCATTGGTCGCGCAGTGCTAAGCCAAAAGGGAAGCAAAGATAGCGAATTACGAAGGGCATTCGCCTCTTTGCCTGCGCTTCACGGTTCATTATATAAGTTTCGGTTTAATTAGTTTGGCTAAAATTCTTTGCATTCTTTTTTGTTTAATGAATCTTCTGCCCAGAGTGAAACTTAAGCTTACAATAATGATTAAATGCTATGGAATCATTACACGAAAATTCTCAATTGGGGGTCAAAAGTAGGCTATCATCAATGGGAGCTCGCCGGGCGAGAGAAAGTCGGCTATATTTACCATTAAAAGTATCGTTCGTTAGGGCTAGAGGTAAAGCCGACAACGTTAACACATATGGAATCGATTTCAAAGCCTCTAACCTTTTGAATGGCTTAGCAAGATTTTCCCATATAATATATTATCGCCATATACGTATATAGGCATATAGATGTGTCCACTTTCCATCTGCATTATTTTATCGCCCATTCATACTTTCGCAACTCTTCTTCTAACGAGCCATTCACATGCGCCTCCTTCTGTAAGCCGAAATCTGAATCGGGTCCGCGTGTGTGTCAAAGTTTCGACAACTTTCAATTCTTTTTATGCCCATTTACATATGGCCTGAATGGTGTTCGGCTAAATTCCGAATTCCGCATATGTTAGCCATTTCGAATTCTTTAGGACTTTTATTTACGTCCATTTGATTTCTTTTTCACAATCGTATTTGCGCGTGATTTATGGATTCGTTAATGAAATAGTAAAAATTTCTCATTGCAACGCGTTTTATTCATTCCGCAATTCCAATGGAATACGCAATCCAACATAAAAAACATTTAACTTTGTTGGAGTTATGAACACTCGACAACAACAATAACGCTTTGATGTTTGTCTCAAAGCTGCTCAGCAGCTGCACCCACTTTTGGTTGGCTTCGAGAAATATTTGTTTCTCCTTCAGAAACTAGTCAGCGCCACCCACTTCCAGTCCGCGTCATATGCACGGGAATGCTTATGTATGCGTGCCGGAGTGAGTGTGTGTAGGTGTCCATTTTCCTGGGAATTATCGGGCGGGGCGCTGACAGAGCGTGCGGCAACTGCAACATTTTGCTAAATCAAAATTGACACTATGCAAAAAGCCAGCCCACGGAGCGCAAATTGCAACACGGTAGCCACACACACACACACACACGCACAGCCAATATATACTCGCAGCCATAAACCGTCGCGCACACACACACACACACACATTCGTCCACATAGTTGATTGTCGGGCCAGACTGGGGCCAGGCGCTCAGCGTGCCATGCCATAGAGGCCAAAAGGTGCCCGTAGTCGGGCTCCAATGGTATTTGTGTGTTGCTGTGTGTTGCTGTGTGTTGCTGTGGTTATTGTTGTAGTTGAAGCTGTTGCTGCCGTTGTTCTTGTTGTTGTTGTTTTGTGGCGCCAAGTAATTTCTGTGTTAGCGTTAGATTTCAGCTATGTGCAGACAACGTACACCACACAAATGGAAAGCACATCGGTTATTAGACTCATAACTGCACAGTGAGGCAGATACGTTCAAATCTAGGTGCAATTAATTGCAAACTGGTTGAATAGTAAAATGGCCCAAATAGTAAAAAAAGAAATTGAAAACAAGACGCGATTTTCCGACAATTTTTAAATAAAACATATAACAAAAAATAATAATAATGAAAATAATAATAATAATAATAATAGTCATAATAGTAAAATTAGTAATAAGGTGGTTAAAGGATTATTTTCTGAATCCCTAACACCTTAATAATTATATTATTTCATATTTTTTATATTGTTACTATCCCTTGAAGTGCGATAACTTTTTTAGCCCACTGTGCACTGGTTTCATAAATGTGAATCACTGTGGCCACCGCCGTGGTGACATTTGTTCATTAAGCATATTAAATAATTAGTACTCGTTGTTGTCATATTTTATGTGCTTGTTGCTTGTCGCGCACGCTGAGAGGCTAGGCATTGAACGAGCTTAAAGTGAGACAAGGACCAGTTTTCAATGGCCGACTCAAGTGTTGGCCTTTTGGCTTTGGCTCAAGCATAACGCCAAAAGTGCAGTCTAATTGAACAGAGATTGGCTCTCGGCTGTCTAAGCCAAGGTGAAATTAGCATTGATGGAAATCGTTGATAGATAATTAACTAAAAAGTAATTTAAATCTTACCATTTCAAGTTGAATGCCTGGAACCGAGCTCTGAATATGACTTTATAAAAATGGGAATTATCGATAGACAATGTTAACTCCAGCTGTAGGAAAAAATACTAAATATCGATGGCAAATTTGTAAGCTCAAGTCGATTACAACAGATCG
Organism: Drosophila nannoptera; assembly: GCA_020883555.1. NCBI lineage: Eukaryota > Metazoa > Arthropoda > Insecta > Diptera > Drosophilidae > Drosophila > Drosophila nannoptera. The sequence continues at coordinate 684,936 of JABVZY010000051.1, read as the reverse complement.
GGATTTATTGATCATATCAGTTTTCTTTTGTAACGTTCAAATATAGTTATTGTCTTTATAGAACAGCTTCCAGATCATCAAGTATAAGTGATTTTGCATAATCAATAAAAGTTGATGCCGATGCGAGAGTAATATCTATATATTCCTATTTCAGTCTTGCTAAAATAGGATAAATAATCACTGCATGCATATGTATGTACGTATATATGTGACAAATAACAGATGTAAATTTATGCAAATTGCATGCCGCGTTGCCCAATAAGCCATTTGACACTTTTGTCCACACGCGGCTGATTTGATTATTAATTATTTATGGTCCAACTATATTGAATTATGGAAAGCAAATACCAAAAACAAAACCAAAAAAAAAAACCTCTCCAATAGAGTCGAACTGTCAAGCTTCGGCTGAAGTGGCGGCGGCTGCGCCGCTGGGCCCATTCCTTATGCTCTTGCGCCTTTTGGCCACGTCGGCAGCGAACCAGTTGAGCGACATTCCATTTGAGGCTCGACAGGCAGCGTCCATTTGGAAGATGCTAAGATTAATCAGCTGCCATAAGCCAAATGACAAGACATATACATCCATAGACACACATACATACACGCGTATGTGTGTACAATATATAATTGTTTTCTTTTCGTATCGTCGCCTCAAATGCTCAACTTTGTTGTTGCGGCCTAGCGTTATTATTGTTATAATGTTTATTTATGGCGGACGCAGAAAAAAATTAATTTCAAATTTGATTACAATAAAAATAATGCCACACACACGCTTACGCAGGCACGCACTCACACACACACACAGATGAAATCGAACCACTTGTAAGCAGGGTTTGATTTACGCGTCCCAAAAGCGAGCCTAGGTAAGCAAATGGAGAAGTGAGCTATCGGACAAACGGTTGAACGCTTGTAGGTGTGTGCACCAAGAGGGCCCAACCCAAAATTCCAACATTATTAAAGAAGATTTAGCTATGGTCCAGCAGCAACAAAAAATGCTAAACTAAAATTTATTGTTTTCCATTCAGCGGGTTGTTCGATGCGAGCGTAAGAAAATTATGCAAAGCTGTCTTTAAACAAATATCATAGACAAGCGGGACTAAAGTGGCGCATGGGCATGTTTATAGTTGTTCGCTTGTTCTTTTTGCCGAATTGGGTTACTTTCAACATCATTTTTTAAGGTCTTAGGTTACAAGCAACAACAACAACAACAACAACAACAATAGCAACGCCAGCAGCTACGGCAGCCGCCAACTTTCAGGCCAGTTTAAGCTGCAGATGGCCCGGACTAACATTAGAACAGCCCACGCCTGGCTTATGATTAGAGTTTTCAATGTACCATGAGACACTCAAAACTGGTTTGTGCCAATAGAAAAAAAAAATTATAGAAATAATAAAGTAGAAACTGTGGCCAATGAATGGAGCTGAAGCTCATGCTCGAACCGTGCCAAAACTTCAGTATTCGTGGAAATGGAATGACAGCATTCGTGTGCTTGTGCAACCAAAAGCAAAGCAATCAAAAAATCAACTAAGTAATTGATAGGAGGCGTGGGCGAGCTGCTTATTAATTGTCGAATTGTTAACAATTTCAGTCGAAATATAAATATATTACTGGCGCCGCATTTAAATAACTAATCACATTGGCCAAATCTGGTGTGTCGGCTCGTTCGCGTGGGCTCCACGCACAAGTGGAGTCGTCTCGGACCAGCGGTAAATTGACTAGAATTCAGCTATGAATTATCGTAAAGGTCAAAAGCGATCCACTCCCAGAAAAAAGAAACTACATATATGTCATGTAGGCACATACGCATTCGAATACCTCTCTACAATAATTGGCAACTGGAGTCGCTGCAAGTCCGCTTCCCACACAGTCCGTGCTCCATTCATTCCCATGGCCAGTGAAGCGAGGGTCGCCGATAATTTATAAACATTTTTCATTTTTTCTATTTTCCAACTATCTTTGACCCAAATTCCGCAGATCAATTGACAGAGATTGTTTAACTACCTTAAACAAATACTAAAGCAAGAGTTCAGTCCAATTTTCGTCGTGGAAGTAGCATAAGCAAATAATCTCTTAAGATAAACTATATATTTTAAGAGTATTAAAATATTATTAATTTTAATACAGTTTTAAAAGCTGTTAACCTTAATTTTATATTTATTTTGTATATGATTATAATTTGAGAAGTGTTGTATGAATCTCCTCAGATTGCTGGCCTGAACTCATTAAGTAAACTGCTGAAATATGTCACATAAGACGAGTGCTCGACGTGCCACAGATCTGGAGTGTCCGCTGGCGTCGCTTGGCCGGACTAGCAATGCAGTGCGAGATCAGTTGGCGGCGGCGCACTACCACCATCCACATCCATTGAGCTCCAGTCCGCTCGACCCGCAAGCGTATAAGATGTCGCGCAAGTCGCCAAGTCTCGGTCTCAATGTCAACGAAGCCGTAGCTGGTGACGACCTCTATCCGCTCGCGGCTTGCAGCTCAACGTCGCACAACGACCAACAGACGCCACAAGCAGCAACGACTACGACAGGCGCTGTGCTGCATATGGTGCAACAAAAGGCGGCTACATTCGAGCTGCGTGGCCGTCACACGCGGCACGAGCAGTCCAACTACGCCGCACATTCCACCGCCTCGGTGGGAAGGCATACCCAAGTGAAGAAATCGGCCGAGCTACAGGCCGTTCCCGCACCGACAGCCCGAACGAACGCTCCAGTGCCCCAGCCACGCAACTTCCTGACGCTGGACTGGTTGCACGGAAATAGTGCGGATACCGAAGACTCCAGCGACAACAATGCAGGCGGCGCAGCAAGCAGCAGAAGAAGAGGCCAAGCCCAGGGCGGACGTTGCAGCGTTCCGACGGTGTCGAGCAATGGCAGCGGAGCTCAGTATCTGCTGGACAAAAAGATGGAGTCCCTATACCTCGGCAACGCACTGCGTGCTCTGCCGCTGGGTGCCGAGGCGAGTCAGTACCAAAACGAGCGCTATTATCTGGAGGACTACAGCAGCGGGAGTGGCAACGAGCGATTACCTGGTAAGACTGAAGATAAATCAAAATACTAAATGTGAGAATATGAGGATCAGCACTTAGCACTGGGCATCTTCTTGAAAAATTGTCTATGTCTTCATATTTATAAATCCGTTCGCGCAATTGCGATTGCACTCTATTAGTTTAGGTTTCCTTCCATTTTCTATATCCTGTAATATTTGGTTTTCGGCTTGTATCTTAATAGAGCGTCTGCATCATCCACGCAACTCCAGTCCCAGCGAAACAAGTGGCTCGGACCGCTATTTGCTGAATCGCAGCACCAACTCGCCCGCCAACGCCTTCCAGCTAGACCATCATCACACCAAAGTGCAAAGTCTCTCCGATGGCCTGTGCAATATGGGTCGTTTTTCACCCAGCCTAGACCAGGGGTATGCGACGCTGGTTTCGCCATCACCTACCGGCCACCATTCGAGCAGTACATCGGTCTTGGTAGTGAACAACAATATTAAGAACAATAGCCCGACCGGGATCAGCGGTGGTGTTATTGCTAGTAGCACGCCCACCACAACTCCGCGACGAGGTTTGGCTAGCAGCACCACTGTCAATAGCACAGCTATCGGTCCGCCGCCCTGGAACCGTAAGGGACCCTACCGATGCGGACCATATTTCGACCGACTGCCCGATGAGGCTGTTGTACGCATCTTTAGCTGGTTGGACAGCTGTGAGCTGTGTAATGTGGCCCGTGTTTGTCGTCGTTTCGAGCAACTTGCCTGGCGGCCAGTGCTGTGGAAGTGCATCACGTTGCGCGGCGAACATCTGAATGGCGACAAGACATTGAAAATGATCTTCCGCCAGCTTTGTGGACAAAGCTGCAACGGTGCCTGTCCAGAGGTTGAACGCGTCATGCTAGCCGAAGGCTGTCGTATCTCGGACAAAGGTCTGCAGTTGCTCACGCGCCGCTGTCCGGAGCTTACGCATCTTCAGCTGCAGACCTGTGTAGAGGTTTCCAATCAGGCTCTGGTCGAAGCACTCACCAAGTGTACCAACCTGCAGCATTTGGACGTAACGGGTAAGTTGGCTATAATTATTCTAACATAGAATGCGACTAATATATAATTACGCTCGTGACAAGCAGGTTGCAGTCAGGTGAGCAGCATTAGCCCAAATCCTCATGTGGAACCACCACGGCGGTTGCTTCTTCAATATCTGGATCTGACTGATTGCATGGCCATAGACGACATGGGTCTGAAAATTGTGGTCAAGAACTGTCCACAACTGGTGTACTTGTATCTGCGACGCTGCATTCAAATAACAGGTAATGTTTCATAGTCGGAATACCAATTAAAATAATCAGCTTACCAAATTTTATTGACAGATGCGGGTCTAAAGTTCGTGCCTAGCTTTTGCGTGTCGCTGAAGGAGCTAAGCGTCTCGGATTGTGCTAACATCACTGACTTTGGCCTTTATGAGCTTGCCAAACTGGGCGCCGCCTTGCGTTATCTTTCAGTGGCCAAATGCGAGCGGGTTTCCGATGCGGGTCTGAAGGTGATTGCACGACGCTGCTACAAGCTACGGTATTTGAATGCACGCGGCTGCGAAGCAGTCAGCGATGATTCCATCACAGTACTGGCCCGCTCCTGTCCCCGCCTGCGAGCCCTTGACATTGGCAAGTGCGATGTTAGCGATGCGGGCCTGCGTGCCCTTGCCGAAAGTTGTCCGAACCTGAAAAAGCTCAGCCTACGCAACTGTGATATGATAACAGATCGTGGCGTCCAATGCATTGCATATTACTGCCGCGGCCTCCAACAACTCAACATACAGGACTGCCAGATATCCATCGAAGGTTATAGGGCGGTAAAGAAGTACTGCAAGCGATGCATCATTGAGCACACCAATCCGGGCTTCTGCTGAAGAAGCCTCAGCTTCAGAACCGTTTAAGCAAAGAGGCAGGCCATATGAGCAAAGATGTTCTAAACAAAAATGCAAGCACACAAATGATTAGATGTTAATGTAAATACGTATTCAAGTATTTTGTACATATGGCTGGAGATGATTAGCCTAAGGCCATAGAGCATTTGCTAGCATTTAAGTAGCGCACCTTTTAGACTAATTCTTGCATAATAAATTATTTTCTATAACCTTTTAGCAACGCAGATAGCCGTAAGTCCTGGGCATCATTTCGGGTATATGCCTTAGAATATAATTTGACCGCACATCCCATGTCCTGTAAGTTTTCTTGCTCGTCATGGAAATGGTTGCCTTGACATCCAAATCTTGTTTACGCTCCAGCCAATTACGCACGAGAAAAGGTTGAATTTTAAAAAGCGATGTTCGTCTTCTGCTTACACGTTTAATTAATGATGCCAAATGCTTTATGTCATTGAACACGCGCTGAGTCTTTTGCTCGATGTCCTTCAGTTCCGATTGATGTTTAGCCATACGTCGAGCGCTCCTCCCATGCCAGTACCGTAAGAAATGCTCTTTAGGTAACTGATTTTCGTAAAAATTGTGAAGTTGTTCGAACAATTCTAATAGCCTGACTCTGTTATACAGGGTATCTTCGGGTAACTTCATTCGCAATCTGCGAATCCTTTCCACTTCCTGGGGCTTAAGCTTTCCCTTTTTCGACCTAAGCAAGCTATTAAGCTTTTCACGAATATCATTTATCGCTTTTATCTTCTCCATATATTTCTTGGCTTCCAGAGCCATATTTGTACTTTCAGCTCGGTGTTTGTCCATTAGACCATTGAGTTGGTAGACTAGCTTTTTTACTTTCAGCTTATGAATATGATGATCTTGAACTAGTTTGTTAAAGTATCTCTGCCATTGCTCATTATTTGTCGTCGGCATTGCTAAAAATTTTGAATTGTTTTAAAGTTTATTAATTAGGTTTAAATGGTTAAATTATCGGAATTAAAATCGGCACTCTTCAGTGTGTTGGAAAACTAAAATCTTCGGTAATCGTAATAAACGGTCACATCAATATGAGAGTTGCCATCTATTTTAAAACAGCTGAGATAGGTTGCTTTGATTACTATGTTGGATTGTAGGTTAGGTACGTTGTATAATGAGAAGCCCGTAAATTTTTTGTTGACTGTTTGCAATCGTTCACCTAAATTCACATGTGAATTTCAAAACAATAAGTGTAACTAAAGCAGACATGGCGAAATACATCGCTCAAATTATAATTTTGGGCGGTCAGGCAATAGGCCGCGCTTTTGCTAAAGCGCTGAAACAGGAAATCGCCGCATCTCAGGAAGCTGCTAGACGTGCTGGCGGTGGTCCACGAGGAGATAAGAGTGCCGAATCCAATTTGCGTACAGGTAATAAATTGTAAAATACAAGATTGCAGATTACGAAAGCAATAGTAATTATATTCTTCGCAGGTATGACGCTAGAGGAAGCCAAAAAAATATTGAATGTTTCAGACCTGAACAGCGTGGATTCAATAACTAAAAGCTATGAGTATCTGTTCAATGCTAACGACAGGTCCAAGGGTGGATCATTCTATCTGCAATCAAAAGTTTTCAGAGCAAAGGAGCGTCTGGATCAAGAACTGAAAGCACAAGAGAAAAATCGAAGCTCCAAAAACAAGCAACAAGCAGAAGAAGCTCCTCCAAGCGGAGCCAGACAAAGACATTGATAAATTTTATTGATTTCTACCTCTAAACGAAGCTAATGTTAGTATCATATTAATTAAACTAGATATTAAAGAGAAATTTTTTATATCTGTTGTTGCCTGTAAATACACAAATAGCCGGTGCTTAATTCGATTCCAATCAGCTGCTGTGTTCGAATCAACCCTGTGAATATAAACCATTAAGTTGGCTGCGTGGAACAGCTGGTAATAGATAACACTTAAATATATACAAATCCAGAGTTTAATTAGAACGCAAATGTATTGCATTTAATATACAGTAAAGCGTTAACAATCAGACGTGTCAATTGATTGTTTAATTATTGTCAGAGTTAGTCATATAAGCCCCGACATTGTAAAACAGCTGGCACATGCGCGAATAAACACAGAAATTCCAGCACAAAGCAAACACGTAAAATAACCACCAGCAACGTAGGCATCTTCGACTTTCCACGGAGAAAATTTGGCATTGAGAGCATCGTTCTAGGTGCTCTGGCCTTACTGCGTGAGAGAGTAAGTGTCAAACAACGGTATTAGGGCAACGAAAATTCCGCTGTTCAGTCAGTTTTCAGAGGACCTTCGACACAGGCAGACGGAAGTTAGCTTTGCTTGTTTCTCCAACAATTCAAAAGTAAAAAAATAAACTTTTTGAAGTGGTAATTCAAAACGTTACGTTATTAAGTGAAAAGTCGAAGCCGTGAAGCGTGTATAAAAATCGATTAAGCGCGACATTTTCACAGTGCAAATGATATTGACAGTTAAACGAAGTGTACTCTAACTAGTCACAATTTATATGCCTATTATTGATTTTCCTTGCCTTTGGAAGAAGTTTAATGCGATTTGCCGTTAATTTCTATTACTTTTTATTATCCATTCCGCAGCGTGCTAAGAGAAATAACTGTAAAACAAATTTACATAACTTACCCTTTGAAAAAGTGAAACTGCATTGACGTTTAAGATAGCCTATTACAAAATTTCTGCTTAGTGTAATAAAAGTTAAGCGAAGGAAGGAGACATAATAGCTGCGAGTCGAAGCAGCGACGTTTGCAGAATACAAGAGAGCCAATCGTAGTCACCGAGGAGAGCAAAAGCGGAAAAGGGAGCGCAACAGAGAGAGAGAGAGAGTACAACCAATACAACCAGAAACAAGCGCACGTTTGCGGGTTCGGCTTCGCCTTCGTCTTGAGCTTCGTGTGGCACTCGTTTTTTGTGTACACGACGGCGCTAGGCTAATCCCTCTGAGCGCTTCGCAAGCAAATAGCACAGACACATACAAAGGAGATAAAAAAATAAACATGTTTTCGGGTTTAACAAATCAATTCACCTCCTTGGTGGGTGCAGTCAAGGGCGGCGCTGGCGATGAGGATGTGCCAGTGCCCACTGGCGATGCTGCCGCTGGGGCTGCACCCGCAGCTGCAGCAGAGGCAGCTCCCACATCTGCGGAACAGGACGCTGCAGCATCTGCCGGTGGCGAGCAAGGACTCGAAGGCGAGGAGGGCGGCAAAAGGTGAGTCATCTATGGTTTCAGATTGATATAATATTCTTCTGGACTTTTTATTGACCGATAAGAGCTTTGGGGGTTATCTCTTGTCAGATTCCAACCACAGCGCATTCCTTTCATTTATAGCTAACTCGACATCCTTATTGGTATTTCGTATGGCAAATGGTTCGCTCTATGCCTCCGCCAGCGATACACCACTTCGGACCCTTCCATTTAATGGCGTGTGGAATTGACCTTGCCATTTCTAGCGTTTCGCATTTCGCCAACTAACTTTCCTAGTTGGGATTTCGTGTTTCGTGACTGGGCTTGATTGCCCTAACTGCAAGGGAATAGCTTCTAAATTTAAAGCCTGTAAAGATATTTATTTAATGCATTTTTTTTAAGCATCTACCAAAAGGAAAACTTCTGCTAAAGCTCTTATTTAAAATGCCCAATCATGGGAAATGTTTTATTTAGAGAGTTCAATTACTTATCACTTAAGCTCAATAATTTAGATTGCAGCCAACAAGGATATTTTGCTTAAATAATTGATAACAGGAACCTTAAGTTTTTCTTTTCTTCAATCTGTTTGCTAAAGAAGTGTGTAATAATTATTGATGTATTTTTTATTCCTGTTGAAAATTAATTAATGTTTTCTGAATCACTCAGGAATTCGCATCAATATAATCAATTTTCCTCTGTGATCTTTCGATAGACGAATTGAGCCCAACTCTCAGCCCCCTAATGCCACATGTTGCTTAATAATCATTTCGACAATCGCAGCGCCAGTCTTGGGGAGTTTTCAGACCTGCCATGAGGGGGTGGCGGATGCCGGAGGACGGATGGGGTGCTGTCAAATGCTATTTTTCACTTAATTTCCCGCATTAATATTTAATTGTGTTTGTGTGTGTGGCAAGTAAGGGATGCGTTGAAAGTCAATGCTGGGCACGTTTCTGTGGCAGCATTCGCCAGCTGCCAACAGCTGCTGCCAGACTTTGAAGCGGAGACCCGCCGCCTCCCCACTTCCCTCTCAAGGGACACCCGCTGACGCCTTTCACTGTCAACTGACATTGACAGGTTGGCCGACTGTCGCTTTCGTTTCTTTTGTTACAGTCTTCGCTCTTCGCTCTTCGCTGTTAACAAATCGCACGTGTGCGTATACTATGCATAACCACAAAATGTTGAGTCATGCTTCCACCCACTCATATGCCGCTGTGGTTTCCATTCAGTTTTTTCGCTCAGCCAGCCTATTCGCAAAATTGCAATGAAAAAGCTTGTGTCACCACCAGAGGCCCCAGCTCCATGCAAAGGACCAGGGCAGCAGAGCAGGATTCTGGTGGTGGCTTTCCAGTTTCCAGTTCACTTTGTGCAAGTGCTGCGGATCGATACCACAGAGAGAGAGCGAGAGAGAGAGAGAGGGAGCCTCCATGCAGACACAGGGAGCAAGATAAAGAGAGACAGCATGTGTGAGAGAGAGCGAGAGTGTGTGTCTGTGTGTGTGTGTGTGTGTGTGTGTGACTTCGTGATTGGGTCGCCCTCCTCTTGTCTGTTGCGTCTGCAAAACAACGAAATGTGCACATGTGATGTGCCCCCACACCCCAACCCCCGCCTTCCGCCGCTGGAGCATTTACTGTTCTTTGCCAGCCTATTCAATAACTGCCCATTCAGTGAACGCGGGACCTGGCATTAGAGATTCCGAATCACACGCCCTCTAAGCTGCAGCTAAATATCTATAATTTACGTTGAATTAATTTGATTCATTTCGGCATGCAAGCCTTACACATTCAGGACCTTTCCTTTATTATTCATTATGATGATCCGCAAAATGGGAATACTCTAGTAAGAATATTAAACTACAGCTGCTATAAACTCTCACCGCAATCAATTGAGCTGGTCGTAAGAAACTATTTTATAGAAGTCTCTGAAGTATTGGTGTGTGATAGGACTGCGGCCCCAATTCTCGTCCTGCAAAGCCTTCACCTGTATGCGCCATGCCAGGGCCAGCGCAGTTGGCTTTGCCACTTGCGCGCTTTCAAGGACGTTTTCGCTATTTGCAGTTGCTCTTTGTGACTGCCGCGTGTGTGTGTGCGTGTTTGTATGTCCTTGCCTTTGTAGTTGCTTCCATTGCGATTTTTGAATTATGTCAAATAAAGAATCAACATTGAGCACAGAACTACCAAAAAGATCTTCAAATAAAGAGCGACACCTAAAAGTATGCAATACTTTTCGCTCTGGCAGCTTTTAATTAGCCCAAGAATTGTGTACATGCATCCGCATGGCCAGCCCGGCGAAAGTTCTGAACAAAGTTATTTCGATTCGCATGGTCATGAAATATAAAGCACGCAAATATTTACATCGATTCGAATTGAAATTGCCTCGGATTGCTTTTCGAAATTCAATACGCAATCAAATACTTACGCACACTTTCTTTTACGTTTTATTTGCCCGATGCTCCCCTTCCCGCACATGCAAATAGGTATTTTTATGCGTGGGCGATTTTCCAGCGTGGCCAATATGACAATATAGCAAATGAATACGATCTGAAAAGTAAAAATAGCTGCTCCCATATGGAACATGCTGCATAAGGCCTCAAGGCCTGCCTGCAGCTTTCATAGCATACATTTCTGCGCTTCTCAAAGTGCTGGGGGCCACGCCGCACGCAAATCAAAGCGATGTCCTTAAAACAAATATAGATTCAAGACAAATAATACTATACATAAATAAATAAATGGAGTGAGGGAGAGAGAGAGAGGGTCGGCTTTGGTTGAAAACTTATTCCCGCCCGACCTGCCAGCTGGCAGGACGAAAAAGGAAATTGCCGAACGAAATTCAAGTGCTGCCAAATCAAATACTAACGCCAGCGGCAACTTGAGGCAATTAATATTTAAGGATGATATTTAAATTTCAGGCCGCGCCCAACGGCCGGACACCGGACACGGGCCACAATGTGGCCAATGCACACAGGTCCCAATGAACGGCCGTCGTCGTTTGGCGTGGGCGGAAAGAATTGCTCTGGCATTTGGCATTTGGCATTAATGTGCAGAATGTGGCCGGCGACACCGCTCCCCACGCCTCCGCCTAGTCACGTGCCACATATTTTGGTTGTCCAGGAGGCGTGGCGTGAGGGCAATTCGGTTTTCATTTCACTTCCTACCGCCGTTCCTCTCACGCCCTAATTGTCATGCGAATTTGATGACGCCAAGTCCTTGTCCTTTAAACTGTCGGCTCGTGTTTTTAATTGCATTCGCTTTCTTTTGGGCCAGCGAACTTCGATTGTTTTATCCAAATTGAATCAATCAAATATAAGCTTTTATTGCTGCGCATTGGTTGGAAATGGCGATTCGTTTATCCTTCACCCAATTGGCCATATGCTCAATGCACGGCTGGGTTTTCAATCAATTTTTGTTGCTGCCGCTGACCTGCAGTTAACCCACTTTATGCCATATGCCACGCCTATAAAAGCCTGATGTGAAAATATCAGCAGCTTAATTATTACTAGGATATAGTCCTGAGAATGCTGGGCATCTCTGGCATATGGCAGAGCCGGGCGTAACATATGCCGCAGTTTGAAGGTGTCGGAAACACAAAGAGCTCGAGTGCGTGGCAGTGACAGAGGAAGCGGAAAAACTTGAGAGAAAGTTACGCTCTCCATGCCCAGCTCTGTCCTGCGGTCAACTAGCGAATGGAGACATAAACATTATAAAAAGCACGGCGGAAGCGACAGCCAAAGTAATGCCAACAAATGACGTGAAAGTGAAAGAAGAAAGAAAACAGAAATGGCCGGCCGTAGGCGGCCGAGGCGGATGTGCGGGTGGGCGAGTGTGCCAAGTGGACGACTGGACGGCCATTGTTGAGACAGCGCACGCACACACGTAAAAACTGTTATATGGCTGTTCGGGCAGCCAGCTAAAATGCGACAAAGTAGCAAATTACGGCGTATCGTAAAAGCGCGACGTCTACGTGTTTTCCTTGACGCCGTTGCTCGCGAGGACACATGCAAAAGTTTGCGCAATAAAATTTTCATGAAGCCAACTCTGCAGCAACTGCGACAAGTTGTATGAACATAAAGATAGCAAAACGTTGCGCTAATTGTGCGGGGCCAATTATGTGAAGGACTTTCTGCAACATGTCTGAGAGTTTCAACCAGCTGCGGAAAGATCCTGGCAGGGATCGAGCTCGTTCCGATTGATCCTTGGCTCAGGGATAACCGCCGCCGTATTCTCTAATATCTGTGCTTTTAATCTAGCTAAGCGCTTTCCCTACCCCAGCCCCCTCACCTCCTCCCTTCCAGGGATCGCCCTCGTTCCGATTGATCCTCTGCTCAGGGACTGCAGCGAGGGCAGTAGGAGAGGGGTATCCTCCAATGCCTGCGCTTTTAATCTAGCTAAGCGCTTTTCCCCCCTTCCTCTTCCCCTCTGAAGAGTCAGTGAATCGGAATAGTCGAAATTAACATAAAGCTCGCACGCTCTATAAAATGCCATAATGCGTTTGCTGATAAGCGCGCACTCGCTCGCATTTTCAAATTATTCACAATTCCGGCTTGAATGTGGCTGGGCGTTGGCAGTTGGGCGCTGGCTCTATTTGCATAACGTTGAGAGTGTGTGGGCGGGTGGGCGTGTGAGGTTGGGGCAAAAAGGTCATCCCAAGTGAACAGCTCACGTTGGTCATTTCGTTTTTGGGGCAGCTTTAAGCCCGGACCCGCTCGGAGTAGACCAGAATGGGATTATATAATATATGCAGCTCGTTGAGGGGAAAGTTATTCAAAAGAAAACTTGATTTGATAAGCTCTGAAGGAGCTAGGTGTTATGCAACAAGTCGGCTATTTAAAGCCTTCACGTTCCACGCGGCGTATACGCAATTTCCGTGACAGCTCCTTCGACTGCCTTTGTGCTCCAGTCTAACGCTTTTCTGCGCATCGCCTTGTGGCCTTGCAAATGTGTTTATGGTTGGCATGAAAAACAGAGCGCCTAACTCAATTCCCGTGTCAGATGCCTGCGGCAGCGGCGAGATC
>JABVZY010000051.1:583350-612661 GCA_020883555.1 Drosophila nannoptera | reverse complement strand
AAAAAAAAAGAAAAATAATTCTAATCAACAACAAATCTTTAATTCTATCCACAGAAAGGATTTATTAAATGCTGCATTGAGTCAAATAGAATATTTCGCAAAAGGCGCGTTGGTCAAATCCTTTCCTTTTAGCCTTGACTGTATTCAATAAGTCTAGAGGTGGATTCGTCGCTCCGATAAGCTTCAAAAAACAATTTACTACATGGGGCTTATCTTAAGCTATATGGTAAAGAGTTGTCATGGGAAACCTTAGTGCTTTCGCATTCAACAGATGGAGAATTTAAGATACTTTTTTGACAGTTCCACTCTGAAAACCAATCAATAAATAAAATCGCAATCATTTGGGATAAGTTTCTCAATTAGGGATTATACAGCAAAACTTTTTTAGAGTACTGGATAATATAGCAGTATCCCTATATTCCTTTGATTTGCAAATAATGGAGACATTCCTTGTTTCAATAACCTAATAAAAATAAATTTATACGGGAATTAATTTTTCATATACTAATGTTATATGTATATATATGTATATGTAACGGTTCTGCTTTATTCTTTCTCTCACATTTTAACCTCAATTTAGCGGCTCGATCGAAGAGCCCAGCTTAATGGCTTACTCAGTTTTACCAAAAACTGAAATGGAAGTGTAGAATACATACTTATACTTTTTATTGTATCATGAATTGCAGGCAAAATATGTCATTTTTTAAAATGATTAATCAACGAAATCAAACAGAAGGCACATATCGCATCTCGACATAAAAATCTTCTCTTTTTAAAAATAATCATTTTGTAATTTATAATATGTATATATTTATATACATTATTTTTATTTTACACATTTACATTTACACATTTAAACATTTATTTTCGTTATTTCAAGCCGCCGAAAAGAGGGATGTTTTGAAATTCAGTAAGTATTATCTGCAATAATTTGTACTATTTGGTCACACTATTATGCGCATAATCATAATCAATAAGTGATTTTCTGACATTTAAGGACCGGTGAGATGGCAAAATTGGACGAACGAATCGGATTTATTGGAGGCGGAAATATGGCCTTTGCGATAGGGTCGGGCCTGATCCAGTGTGGCATTGTTAACGCTCACCAGGTTATGGTTTCAGGACCGCATCCAGAAAACCTCTCTCGTTGGCGTGATCTTGGAGCGAATATCACTGATGAAAACTATAATGTTGTGGATCAGACAGATATAATTTTTATATGTGTGAAGCCCCATATGCTAAGTACTTGTGCAGCTCAGCTCAAGGACAAATACGTCATCTCTGCAAAAAACGCTTCGAAGTTATACGTGTCGGTTCTAGCAGGCACAACCTTACAAACCCTAAAGGAACAATTTTCATTCATGGAAAATCCACAACTTAAAATCATTCGAACAATGCCCAATACCTCGATGCAAGTGGGTGAGGGATGCACCGTATATACTGGTAATGCGCATGTCACCCACCAGGACTTAAAGAAAGTGCATTTGATGCTAAGTTCTCTTGGACTTGCACAGCAAGTAGCAGAGTCTATGATCGACCCTGCCACAGGGTTGATGGGGTGTGGCCCAGCATTTGTTTATACCATTATTGAGGCTCTTGCTGACGGTGCTGTGAAACAGGGAGTGCCGCGACAAATGGCATTACAATTAGCTGCCCAGACGTTGCTGGGCAGCGCTAAGACAGTTCTGCTGACTGGAAAGCATCCAGCTGTACTTCGCGATGAGGTCTGCTCACCAGGTGGTTCAACTATTGTAGGTGTCCACGAACTAGAAAAAGGCAACCTAAGGTAACAAGCAGGAATTACAAACTGAACATGTTGAACATAACAACTATTGAATTATCTTTTATAGAGCGACTATTATGAATGCCGTAGAGAAGTCATCATTACGATGTGCCGAGTTGGGAAAAAAGTAATTTGACTCTTACACTTTACACTCCCCAATTGCTCCTCTCCAATCGAGGCTCTCTAGGTGTATACGATAAAAAGTTGCATTTCAATATAGTAAACTCAGTGATATAATTAAAACAGGACATAGTCCATATTTATTCGCGATCTTTTTTGCTTACATACTCTACACATTTAGACGGATCGGTTGGGAAGTACTCCTGACACTTCGTCATCAGTCGCTTTAAACCCTGAATATACTTCCGTTGTGTCTCGTCGTTCATAACATGTGCGACGTTCTTCGAGAAAATCTTTTCACGACCAGTTCTAGCATGGATACCCACCATAGTGACACCAATGGGCCATGGAGCGTTGCCAATGGCCATTTCCAAGTAGGCGTCACTTGCAGAAATATAATTTCGGTTCAGTAAATGCTTGCAAATATCGCGCAAGCTATCAAGAATATCTTCGGGCAGAGTGTGATGCTTTAGTTTACGAAACAACGGCTTCACATACTCTTTAGTTTGCGTGTATATTACGCGCGTCATCTTCACCTTCGTCGACATTTTTTCGTGCTTGGAATAGTTTGCAATCTGATTGTTCCACAGTTTTAAAAGAAATGTTAATAGCGTTATGATGACGTCCATGTCATAGTCTTTGTTGCGGCCCAATTTTAGTGCCATAGCCTGTATACTTTCCCATGTTACAGAATCGTCCAATTCGGCAAATTCCGATTTCTTATCTTCTTTGGTTGTGGGCGTGCTAGCAAACATTTCCTGTAAATACGCTGCATCCACCTGCTCCATGGCTTCTTGGAAATCGTTGCGGAATCCTCGGTTCGCTTCGGGTTGTGATATTTCACATATCCTCAGCCTATCAAAGGCTTCTGGCTCAGTCTCGCCGAACAATAAGATTGGTTCGCCACGCTCACGAAGACGGCGAATGACTTCAAGTCGAGGCAATATATTCTGTCCATCAGCTACAAAACTGTATGCGCCTTCAGCCCGAGGTGTTACGACTTGCTCCTGTTTCTTATATCCCACTTTTTGTAGTACTTCCTCGGTGTCCTTAGCATTGAGATCGCCACGACGGAAGAACTTTTTTTTATCATCCACCAACTGCTTGCTCTCTAACAATTTGCGTTTTCGCGCAATTTCAGCTTTTAATATGTCCATTTTGTTTTATTTACATCAAGCGAATTGTGTAAATAATAAACACCAATTTTGTACAGTATGACCAACGTCGAAAACTCATATGCTACAATCGAAATATGAATCAGGGTGACCATTTTTTGAAAGTATTTTTAAAATACTTGTAAGAGATTAAAATCTGAAGCCCTTGTTACCATATGTTATCAAATTTTGGCAAACTTCGGGCCTATTTTATTAGAAAATCAACCATACTTGTAATTAATCAAAAGTAAAAACACATAATGCCCAAGAAAATGGGAATGAACTCAAAGGCCGTAGAAGCCCGTGAACGTAAAGACGCGTCCAAGAAAGCTGCTCAGGAACGTAAGGCGAGGGAAGAAGAGGATCGATTGTGGCAGGATGATGACAAGAATTTAGTTAAAAAGCAACAGCGTCGTGAAGAAGAAGAGAGAAAACGGGCAGAAGCTGCCCGTCGTAAGGCGGAATCAAAAGCTTTGCTTGATCAAGAACTTAGCTCCATAAACACCCAACGAAAGCAGCCATTGGCGAAAATTAATCGTCAACAAATAATAAACGAGATGGAAAAGAAACAACGCGTTATGGAGGCTATTGCTGAAGCTAACAAACCAGCTGCCACTCGCGTGGTAATCCCACAGAACAACATTGAGGAGAATCTTAACAGATCTTTAGCTGATGTCCACGTTGCTACAAACGTCGACCAGGCTCTGTCTGTACTGAGGTGAGTGTAACTCCAAAGGAAATGTTTTTTGGTGTAATTTAACTGTCAACGTACATACATAGTGTAAAAGATAATGATGAGGACAAACATCCAGAGAAACGAATGCGGGCAGCCTACAAAGCATTCGAAGCCAATAATTTGCCACGCATAAAAGCGGAAAATCCTTCACTGCGTTTGTCTCAATGGAAGCAACTTTTGATGAAGGAGTGGAACAAGTCTCCGGAAAATCCATTCAATCGAGCCTGCTGAAATCGGTGTCCTGCTATATAGATTGTGAATTTAATTAATTTATCTCAAATGCTAAGCTGACAGGACGCAAGAATTGGTTAATTACACAAAAAGTATGTAAAATTGTTTGTTTATCTTAGATATTTTAATTTAGATTATATTTTGAGAATATAAAATAAACTACTGGTAGTAGCTTATTTATATTTTACTTATGCGTGACAGACCAACACAAAAAACAATGTTTTCCCTTTTTAAAACTACCAGCGCACAATTATAGTGTCTTTAACGGACGAATTACCCAAAAGTCGGTTGTGCAACAAGCGACGAAAAAATAAAAACTTGATGCTCATGTTTACAGTATCTTCATTTAGGTGTCTTCAAGGCACTCATAATTGACGATTGCTTTTCTTTCCCCATTAAATTGTTAATGTTTTGTCTGCGCTTTTTTACACTGATCTAGTTCCGGTTACGTTGGTTTGTGTCTATAAATGATTGTACTTTTAATATCTCTATTAAATTTCAGCTTTCTCCTAAAACTTTAACTTTACGTTCATTAATAAAGGACATATAATATTAGAAATATGTTTTTTAGTTAGTTATAGGTATGTGCTTTCTTTAATTTTTCTTTGCACCCATCTTCTTACAGTGTACTGTAAGTACTATTTAATATGAAGAATGTTAATGCTTTAGCCAACGCTGCTATGTTAACATTAAAAGTAACAGTTTGAAGAGCCTCTGTTAACCGGGCAGCTGGCACACAGCTCATTGAGCCGTTCATTTGGCAGTGCTTTCTTTTTTAATAAAATTTCTTTAGACGCATCGTTGCTTCATTCTTCATTCAGTGCGAGACCGTTAACGGTTACAGACGCGTCGCTCGATCATACAGACATCAAATACGTGTAAGCGAACAAATGAAAACTTAAAAAAGAAATACAATATTTAAATCTGTTCGGCGTATGAGTGAGCGTCGAACTTAACTTAAAAGATTGTCCGGCGGCGAAAGACGAAAGAGAAAAGAAAGATAGACGTGGTTGGAAAACAAATTGAAAATTGCATGCCAGTGCCGTCGCCATCGGAAATCGTAAAACGGTAATTCTGCACTCTCGCTCTACGGTGTAGCGGTGAAGCGATCGGTCAGCAAGTCGTTACGCGAGAGGATTACATTCGTATTGTTGGAAGTAAAAGGATGGGCACTTCAATTAATATTTAAAAGTGAAACTAAAATATTCAGTGAATGGCAACGTCCATAAATATTGGTCACGTATGAAAATGAGTTGTACAGTTATGTCTAATTAGTATTCCGAGTGTCACTCCTAAAACGCATTCTTTGAAAGAATGCCAAATGTAAACCCAAATTACTCAAATCTCACTCCTATTTTATTTCGCTGTGCTGATTATCGTTCGAGTGGCTGTCATTAGTCAGTTCGTATATACTGTGCCCATTAATGTCTGTTCTTGTTGTTGTTCTTTCTTAAGTGGACCTTATTAATCTAGCGCTTTCGTATGTTACTTACCTTTTTGTTTTCTTCGCTTGGCCCTAATACATATGCTAGTACATTTGTTTTTTTTTTCACGTTTTTGTTGCATTGACCTCGCACATGTGTATATGTATAAACGTGAAATATCTAGAATGTCTAAGAACGTACATTTAATCCAGGTTAATTAGAGTTGAGTTGGGAGCTCTTCGAGTGCAGACTTACTGTTGAGCGAAATCTCAGATCATTGCGTGATTTGTATTTTGTAGTTATACAACAGAAACTGATGTGTATGCATAATTCGGCACGCGAAAGGCAATGCATTGAACTGCAGCATAACTGTTGTTTACATATTCTGTAAGTAAACGAACTAAGTCGTGTTTCAAAGTGGATTTCTGGGCTACAGGGTGACGACGAGAACAGCAGTTGAAGCATGACCAGGGCACGATTTAATTTCTATCAATTCTGCTAGGTTTCTGTCTTTGCTTCTTCCCCCCGAGTGTGCCATTTAGTCAGGTTACCATAAAGAAAATCTGTACCTATTTTGTAATACATTAGTATTCATTATAGTACCATAGACGATGGATGAACTGAAGCGAATTGGGACAATGGAAGCAGTGTTGATTTTACTCTTCCTACTGTATATGAGAAGAGACTCCGGGATACAGAGACAGAGTAGATAGATAGATAAATATGTAAACAGGGAGTGAGCATATTTATTCCACTTTATTCGGTATACGACTTGTCGTTGCTGTATATAAAAAGCTTCACAATTTCTTTCTAGTCATTAGACTCTTTACCTTAATGGCCGCTTTGCATTTGTCGTATTTGTCTTATTTTTTTTTTTTTTTTGTTATTATTTTAATGTGACAGTCGTGATTGACCACTCACTTACTTGCGTCCAATGTATAATTTCTTTGCATCCACCCATTTGTAATAACAACACGAACTTGGCCAGAGACAATTTCACCATTTCTTTTCGTTTCAACCTGCAATGTTTTTAATGACACAAACCCCAGAATTTGAGCGGAGGAAATTCAACTCTTTTGTTTTACAATTTTCAATATGATTTGATTTGTCACGGATTTTCCTGCTGTTCATAGCTATGCAGGTCTCACATCATTTCCCCAAGAGCAAGCTGTGTGAGAGCTTAGCCAACGGACTGAAACCTGCTGTTTAACAACCAAAACTCAAGGTGTGTCTGTGTGTGTGTGTGTGTGTGCGTGAGTGCCTCTATGTAAATGCGAGTGACCGAGGCCGATTACGCACCTTAAAAAGTGAAAATTTTGGCATTGTATTATTTTGCTTTCTGCTTGTGTGCCATCTTGCGAAAAAAGAAAGAAAAAATTGAAAATGACGAATGACGGACGTAGGTTTGGAATTAGATGTGGATCGCTGAATCATTGAAAATACCATATCAATACACGATCTCCATTGTATGGCCCATCATTTGTATTTGTTTCCCCTTTGCAGCCGGTTTGCCATTCGGCTGGAATTTGAATGTGTTGACACAGCCAACAATAAGCGAAGTCTCGGGAAGGCTCCGCCATGCTCAGCTGACAGTCCACATTCCATTCTCGACGTCGCCGAAGAAGTTGCGAACACACGACGGAGGCCAGATCCAGTACTTGCTCTTTAACGAGGTCAACTTTTTAATGGTTAGACGTGGGGTAAATGAGATTCGCTCCGGATGGGATTCGGCATGAATTAATATAGACGAAAATGCGATGCCGATCCGAGCGTGTTCTCCAGAAACTAACTGGCGAACTAAATTCATTTCACTGATTGTTCATTGCATCTTTTCGGACTCTTCGGACTCTTTGAGCCGCTCTCACTCTCCCTCTCATTCCCTCTCTCTCTCTGTGTTTATTTGTGGCTGTGTTTGCTGTTGAAGTTTTATCTTTTTTTTGGAATTTGTGGTTAAAGAGCATAAGTCGTCTCCATGTGTACGCCGCGTCAGAAGTTGAGCGAGAAATTTTTGACTGTCAAAAGTGAAAGTTGCAGCTGCAGCCAATGCCGCTGAAAGAAATGTAGAAAAGCGGTAGCTGGGGCCCCGCCTGATGAATCAACTTACAACAACGGGCGGCAGCTTACAGGCGAGGTTGTCTCTGTTGTTGTTGTCTACAATCATCGAAGACTCGACATTTTCGTTATTACGCTTTGTGTTTCACATCTGTAAGCTGGCATATTATATTATATTATGTTCTCCTCCCTCATTACACGCTGTACTTGGCGAATCACAAAAGGGTCTCGTTTGGCTGCGTGGGAATTGATTGAATTGGGAAAACTGCACTGCGATCTCCACTAGTGCATCAGTCAGTCATTAGATATACTAAGAATTAACAACTTTTCGGCAGTGGCACAAAAGTAGGTCAATTATTCAGAGAGTTCAGCGAACCTGCCAGCCAGTCAGCCAGCCAGCCACATGTGTCCGTAAAAAGCAGTAGAGAGCGCGGGCAATGCCAAGGCAAGGCATAATTCATTTCAATATTTAAATTTAATTAAATTAGCACTTTCTACGCGTTTCCCCTATAACGGCAACTGTAGTCGTCGGATTTGGACCGTGCTCAATATTGAATAATAATTTTATACAATTAGCACAGTGACCCAGATGCGTGTATTAGGAAAATTTCAATTGAGCGTATAACATGCGGCATGCCATAATCGAGGGGAGACGGGGGCGAACAGGGAGGGGCTGTGTACTAAGTGACGATAGCATAATCAAACACATTCCATCCATCGCTCCTGTGCGCCAGCCAGTTAAATGGCCGAGCTACACACATCAGCTCGTGTCTTAAGTCTTTTGTTTGCCGTCTGCCGGCGCGCGTCTCATGCCTCCTACTGCTGGCTAGAGTCGGGCAAGGAATGCATTGCTAGGTTGACAGGTTTTTCGTGTTTTGTAACCAAGTCAATTCAGTCACATGTGCTGCAGCTCGACTGGCAATCGCAAGGGTATCCTAAATAGCTGCGATGGCTATATAGATGACAATTCTATCTATCTAGCGTGTGCACGTAGGGTATTCGGCAGTCGAGCAGCATAATGAGCTAGAATCAGCCGTCGAGCCGGTGTGTAGCACGAATAATATAAGTCAAACGAGTTTCCTAAATATGACCCATTTACCCAGTTAACCTTCTTGCGATTTCAGATCTCGGCGATACGCGGTAGCCGTCGCATCATCAATGCAAATAGCTGCTTACTTATCTGCTGCGTACAGCGCAATTACCGCAAGACATGCTCTTTGAGAATAATTGGCAATTCGTCTGACAATTTAAATGAAAGTTGCTTGGTGTCTCCACACTCCACACTCCACAGTCCACAGTCCACATTCTACGCACCACTTGCACTAGCTGAAAGCGGCCATAAAACTAGTCGCTGCCTAATAGACATGCAGAGTTAGCTTAATGCGCTGCCAATGGCATTGCCAATTGCCTGGCCGCAATTGTGTCAGCGCGTGTGATAGCAGATCTCCTCAGTCTCTTCGACGCAGTGATAACAAATTGGATCGGCTCGCTCCACGTAGTATAATTGAGCTGAATACAATGAAGAAGTAATTGTCATTAACTGTTCCCAATCAAGAAGAGCGCGAGCTTAGCAGAGAGATTGAATAGGAAAGCGGATTAAAGTTGAGCCGGAAGAAAGAATAGCGTATTATATGTTAATACAGCGCCAGCTGAGAGATTGGCTCTGCTGGCCAAACGATGGCACAGCTTGAGCATGCTCTTGCAGAGTATGAAAACGTGTACGAGCTGGCCGGGCAGCGCTTGAAACATTTTCACTTTTTCTTTTATTTGATGATTGTTTGTTTTCATAAAAACGAAGCATGACAGTCGCTCCGCCAGATTGGAAGTGCCACTGCCAAATTTGGCCATCTCCAGTTGAACGGCTGTGTGTAACACAGTGGCGGGGTGGTGGCATCATCGCGGCCGGCCAAGTCGAGCGAGAGTTTTGTGAATTCTATTTTTAAAGACGTTCAGTCGCCCACTCGAAGAGGCCTTTGGCTAGCGGCCTTGCCCAACCTGAAGAGTAAACAAACCGCGAGATTTTTCAATTTTCCTCTGCTTCCTTTCTTTCAGCTAGCAACAAAATCGGAAACATGAGAGCCAGGTATGTGCTCACAGGGCTGCTCGTGCTAATAAGCCAAATCGGGCCCGGCTCGGTTGATGCAGCGGAAGAGGTAGCGTCTGCCCTGCTGCCGTTGGAGGCCCGCAATTCGGACGGATCTGGCGAGGAGGACGTCATTTCCTCCAGCTATGTCCTGCCCAATCAGATTTTCAACGATGGCAAGCCGTACTACGCTCGCCAGGATCCGATCTCCGGCCAGCTGGACTTCACTGCCAAGAAGCCTGCTGGCATCGAGCCGGAGCTGAACGAGGTGCTCAACTCCAAGGAGAAAATCGTCCTGAACGGCATATCCACCCCGAACATTCATGACTTCCTCAATCTGCCCGTGAAGTACTCATCCTCAAAGTTCGTCTACCCCTTGGTGTCCAGCTCGTATGCCAATCTGAAGTACCAAGGCAGCAACAAGAATTTCATCACCAACAAGAAGCCGACCATGGTGGCTGCGCCCATTAGCCCAGCGGTGGGATCTGTGGCACCCTCGTATCACAGCGACAACTACTTCACGACATCCAGCACGAAACTGACGGCGGTCACGACAACGGCAACGAGCCCGGTAACCACATCCTCGTCCACTCGCCCCACCAAGAGCACCGCGTCCTCCACTGCAGCTACAACAACTCGCCCTCCCACAACTACAACAACAGCAAAAACAACAGTAGCAACTACAAAAGCAAGCACAACAACAACAACTAGACGAACGATTACAACCCGACGCCCAGTGTCCTTATCCGTTCCAACCACGGCCCAGCCGCCGCGATTCAGCACCACCAGGAAGAAGTTTGTGCCGTCCAAGAAGCCGACTAGCCAGAGTACAACGAGCACTACACCAGGCGTTCCAGTCACGTCTGGCAAACCAACGGAGCACCAGCTGCAGCAGCAACAGACCAGGCCCACAAAAAGCAGCAGTGATGTGACCTTTACGACCCATCACCCGACGCCGCAGGCGGAGATTTTCCCTACCGAGCCGACGACTGTACCCAAGATGTATTCCACCCCCAGCGTTGGGCCACTTTTGTCCAACGGCGCCGCTGGCACCACGCCGCGTCCACAGCTGTCTGCGCAGATAGATAGGGCAAAGATCCAGAACTTGGACCCGGCTGAGGTGTACCATACGCTGGGCCAAAAGAACACCAAACTGGAGCAGGAGCAATCAGCTCAGCAAGCTCCGAAGCCAGCAATGACCCTCAGCGATATCTTCAACAATATAGCCGAAGAGGAGATCGGAGTTGTCAACAACTACCAGCAGAATCAAGGCTTCGATGCTCAGGGCAATCTCATTCAACCGCTCGCGCCTTCGCAGCCTTCGCCATTTGCCGTGCAGCCACAGCAGTCGCAGCAATCCAATCCAGCTGCGAGTCCAAGCAAGAATGTCCTCTCCGTGCCGCCATATGGCAATGAACAGAAAGTGATATCCGGCAGCCCCGACAGCTATGCCCACCAGTATGTCTCGTACCAGGTGCAGCAGCCAAATGTGATGCAGTACCGGCCCATTCCTGGTCAGATCAATAACGTGGTCATTTCACCTGGTCAACAGTCGGCCTCCTTCGTGCTGGGCAGCCAGCAGCAAGTGAGCCATCAAGGAAATTTCGGCAATGTGCAGGGCGGCGAATCCTTCCCCAAGGAGACGGGTAGCGTGCAGTATGGCCAGGTCATCAACGAGGAGATAGCCAATGTCAACAGACCCCTGCCACCCAACCAACCACAGCAGTTCTCAAGCCCCCAGCAACCAGCTGCTCAGAGCATTTACCAGCAACGGCCCAGCTATCCTCCAAGCCCACACACGTTCCAGGCTAATGACAATCGTGCACCAGCTACTAGCGAGCAATCCGCAGGTGGAGCCGCCAGCAGCTATCAGGGGCCACCACCCGAGGCACCCTCTCCGTATCAACAGCTGCCACTGATTGGCTCAAAGCCGTCACAGAAGCCTCCATCTAAGGCTCCCGAGTCCACTGTGTCTACAGCTTCGGCCAATTCGAACAGCAAGGCTCAGCAGCCCACAACGTCGAGCGCAACTTCATCGCAATCTAATGCCAAGGACACGCAGGAGCTGTCGATCTCGACCAATATTCGGTTTCCGTCCAACCACGACGATTCCCTCGAGATGCATTCGTCTATCGCAGCTCCAGGCCCACCCAGCTCGCCGCACATCAATGGCCACGCACAGCCAGTGAGCCTGCAGCAGCTGCAGCATGCCAATCCAGTGGTGTTCCCCAAGGCCGGCGACCAGAATGCTGCTGGAGCGAATGTTCAAATTCAACAGCACGAAGTGGTCAACCTCAAGCAGCACGAGCAGAAACTGGTAAAGTGGAATTCGAAGTACAGCAGACTTATATTTCATTAATATCCCATATTTCGCAGAAATTCCCAACGCAGCAGCAGACCCGCAATGAGGCGCCTTCACAGGACATGATGCCTCCACCACGATATGCTGCATTCCATAACACGCAGGTCCAGTCGGCTGGGCCGTTCTACAAGGAGTTCGATCGCAAGGCTCAGCCTCCAGCAGGTCCTCATCCCAATGCAAACCTGCCCAATATTTTGCCTCAGTTTCGTCCCAATGCCAAAATTTCCATGGGACACTCGCCGAACTTCAAGCACGAGCCCGGAAATTATCGCCAGCCAGCGCCAGGAATGAAATCCCCCTACAATCCTTCAACTCCTCCCCAATTCGCCAACAGACGTCAGCCGATACAGCAGCCACAGCCCATGCCGAGCCGTTATCCAATGAATCGCATTCTAGAGTACGATCAGCTAGTCGGCGCTCCACATGTTGCTGGCGCTGTGAACAGACGTGTTTACCGACTACCGCCCAGTGCTGGCCAAAGAGTGCCTCATCTGCGAGACCGCATGTATGCTCGTCGTCCCGGCAGCCCGCTCCGTACGATCGATAACTACTACCCAGTGGAGCGGCATGCGCCGCTGACCCCAGAGCCGCCATTACTCAACGATGGCAGCAATCTCGAAGATTACGAGGAGGAGGATTTGGTTATAAATGACCCACCTCAGGCGCCCAACAAGGACCTACAGAACGCAAGTGAATCCAAATTGGAGGCTGTCGTTACGCTTCAAATGCTTCAGTCACAAAAGAAGACTCTGAATGGCGACGACACTGGGGCTGGCGAAATCCAAGTGACAGCCGATAATAATCCCCAAGAAGCCCTAGCTGGCTCAGTTATCGACCAAGCGTCCAAAGCAGTAAATGAAGATCATGTTAGCGAGAAGCGGGAATCCGCCTTGCATCAGGAGTCAGCGGCATCTTCGACTGTTGAATACCAGAATACCCCCTTTTCAGTGGTCCGGGAACAGCCCCAGGAGCCCATTTTGAAGAACAAGAAACCGCAATCCCTTCAGCAACAGTCCAAACGGCAGCCCTTACACACGCAGAAGTTTCCATATCCAATAGAAAAGCCTGACTCCTCGTACACAAAGATCCACCCACTTCTTCCAGTACCGGGAATGCTTGTGGCGCCACGCATCATTACAGGTGGTCAGAATAGCGGAACGGAGGCTCCGATTGCGATCGCATATACTCCGACAGAATCCAGTTTTATACGCCAAGGTCCGACGAAGCCAGACCTCGTACTCCCACATACCCAAACGGAACAAGTCCTGAGCAATGATTTCGATTTGCGTGGTCACAACTTCGAGAAGAACTTCATGGCTCCCTTTTATCCAAGCGTGAGCTTAGGTGCCGCTGGCAATTCTGTGAGTGAAGCATCGCATCCGGCGCCAAGCAACTGGAAGATAGTCTCTACAACTCCCGATGAAAAGAAATTCGAAAAGAATAATATCAATCGTGCCGATGTTCAGAGCAAGGTAGATAAAACGATTACCCAAACTGCGAATCCGACTGAAGCGAATACTGAAAAGTATTCGGATTTGGACAGTTTCCAGCCACAATTACAAGGAGGTTTCAAACCTATTTTCCCCGCTGACTTCATGCTAGCGGAGCGACAGGCAAATTTATCTGAAGAGAAACCCGACCCGATCGAAAACGATAATAAGCCAGTAGCTTTGGCACTGACTCGAGAGCAGACAACTCCATCTCAAGCTCTAAGTAAAGAGGCTAATGCTTCTGTTACATCCGTGGCTTCGCTTATCAGTACGTCACCTACACCGACAACTAGTCCTCAATCCGATGTAGCCGAAATAGCAACTTCAACGTCAACAAAAGCTCCATCAATGAAAAGTGAGTTGCCGAAGCAAAAGAAATCTACCTTTGAAACGAGTCTCGCAGAACTGCTTTTCGGCGATGAACAAGATGACTTAGAAGATGGCGCCCGCAAAGCAATCCGACAGGATAATCCACCAGCCAGGCCGTTGAATGTGGCCAGGATGGGTCCGCGGAGCTTAGTCTTTACATAGGTGTTATGGGCGCTTAGGCAAATTGTAGCTTGTATTATTAATTAATATGTAATGTATAGAACATGAGAAAGTTTTGAGATGAGAAAATTGCGTAGAAAAAGCTTATTATTTAGCCGTAAGCTCAGTCCGTGCTATAAGCTAGCCACCAATGATGTGAAACTAACGACTTTTGCGAGTCTGATTTGAAATTTGACTGATTTCTTATTAGACTCCCGAATCGTCGCTGTCGAATTACAAGCATGTTTTCAAATCAACGTCCAAGCCTATTCGATACTTATACAAATATACTCCCAGTAATATTTATTGTATTTATTTGTATACATTATGAATAAAACCTGTATTCAAAATGTCTATTTGGAATGCTCCTGACAATGCGGTGCCGGATCTTGTTGTCTTTAAAAAAATATATTCACAAATATAAAAGTTGTATTGTTCTCTTAAATCGATAACATAAAACTCAGAATTACCAATAACTTGTCGGTATTTTTATCGGACCTTTTACGGTTTCGATAACTTTGACACGATTAAGCCTATATTTCTATTTGTTTCGGGCATATGTGCCCACATTAAAATAAATCATATTATATATTTATCTTGAGCTCCGCATTTTCGTAGATGAAATATACGTATTTCATTTTTGTTTTGTCAGGTATCGATACTGTTACTTGAATATTTGTGGTATTGCGCATGTTCCACTTCATTACATTCAAACATTCCTATTCTCTTACTAGACTTTATTAAGTGTATAAATGAACATGTTATAAAATCGTTCGCAAATGCCACAATGTTATCATTGAACTTTGTACAATATTTTTATAAATGTAACCTTTAAACTTGAACATATTTCTTATATCTATGTACACTTATTTTAAATATTTTATTAGTTTTCGAAGCAAAGCTTGGTGGTTTAAATGTACTCTGGGCAGTTGGAACAGAAAATATAGAATTCCTCTTAAAAAGAAACTTAAGTAGTTTACTAGCGAAAATTTATCAATATTTACAAACTATATAGACTGAACCTTCATTAAATGTCCACATATTTCATTTCGGAATCAGACTCCCGAATCAATACCAATTGCTCCAATCGCTCGATTCGCAACTGCATATCTTCTTTATCCTTTTGAATCACATCAATACGTCGTCGCAGCTCATCGTTATGCTTTCGCAATTCCTGCACCTGACGATATATTTCGGATGAAGTTGGCAGTTGCATTATGTTAGGAGATTTAGCTGTAGGGAAGTCGTTGCCGGTGCGCAGACTTGTACGCATCGTCGGATTGCTCGTAGACTTATGAGTAGTCCCATTGTTTGTGGCTCCCACAACTGTTCCCGCTGAGGAAGGCCGCAGTTGGATGGTTTGTACTGTGCCAAACTGGCCACGTAACGGACTCGGAGATGCGGGATTGTGTGTGACTGAGGGCGACGTGACTTCATTTAAAGTCTGCTGACCCTCGTCATTGTTAACTTTTTCATGTGGTCTGACTATTGATGGTAATTTCAGCTGAAATAAATTAATATATTGTTAGTAATAGATTTTGACATCTGAAATCGACAAACCTGACGGGACTGCAGCTGACGCATGTTCACTAATTTGGTGCCATCGGGAAGTTGGCGAACAACTCCGGAACTAGGAAACAAAGTATATTAGCCAAAGCTTGACAAAAAACAAACCGAACTTACCTTGCTAATGTTGCAGGTATTTTTTGTAATGATTTTGGTTGATCACACAGTTTTTTGAAGTCGTTTAATGATATTATTCGTATATTCTATATGAATATAAAAACGGTAATTCTAGCTCTACCAATGAAATAAGATTTTGTAACTTGCCTTGTTTTTTGTAACACCTCCGGATTGACTCGCTGACAATGACTCCTTCTGTTTGATGACATTCATGCGTATCTTTTGAGGAGAATTTGACGATGTTTGATACAGACTGGTCTGCATACTGACTGCATGGTTCCGTAAATTACTTGGCACTGATCCGTTTGCACTGTGTTTTATATTCGAGCTACGATTCGATTCATGCAAGAGCATACGTCCACCCTCTGAGAGCACGAGCTTTCGCCCATTTCTAAGTGCAGAATTTAACATTTTTGTTGATGCTTCATCGTCTATAAAATCCATCAGAATTTTTAAATGTGTTAATTTTTACACGCATGATTCACTTGTTAATAATCTACCTATTTGATTGTCATGCATCATATCTGCAATGCCGTGCGTCTTGAGCATATTAAGAGCTGAATTTCCTAGCATGTTTGGACCTACAAAAAAAAAAATCGGTAATTTACAATTGATAAAAAGTGAAAAAAAACTTACGCCCGCGCAATGTTTCTAAAACATCCATTTTATCCTCAACCGACATTTCGTTGTCTTCGAGGCTGCGCATTTTCTTAGAATCGTCCATAATAGAGTTGACAGCATCACTGGTTTCTTTCTACAGAATTAGTATATGTAATATAAAATAGGGTTAACCATTTTAAAGTTAATGTTACCGTAAACGGTATTTTATATATTCAAAACGTACTTTTATAAATTGCGTTTTTTGCTTCGGCTTGCAATGAGGAATGAGATAGGGAGGATTTTAGTGACACTGCATTTCATGGGTTCTCCTTTGAGCGGTTTTTGCAAAAAACCGTGGATAATTGCGTTACTTACCTCTGTTTCTTCGTTTAGCTTGCGACTCGCCTGTGATTGACGAGCAGCTTCCAGTTCCGCTAATATATCTGCTTGTTCTGTCAACACGGCCAGAGCGATGGGAGTTTTACCAAATTTGGAGACTAGTGTGACGTCCGCTTGACTTTTGAGTAGCATGCGAACAATACTTTTGTGCTTTTTCTCCACTGCCCAGTGCAACGGTGTCATGCGAAGCTTTGGAATACAACAAATGCAAATACTCAAATAGCAGCCAAGGATGTAATATTAATGATTTTGCTCACCATATCACGCGAGTTTACAGCACATCTCAGACTCAGTAGCAAGTTAACGATTCGCTCGTGGCCGAAGTAGCAGGCCAAATGCAGTGGAGTTCGGTCAACTTTTGTCTTGGCTTCCATATTAATGCCACCTTGCAATAGGATTTCGCAAATTTCCAATTGATTGTTCATCGCAGCAAAATGCAATGCCGTCATGCCCAGCTAAAATTGATAGTTCGCAATTGCAGCAATAATTATAAGATTTTGTCTTTGACTAACCCAGTCCGATGCAAATGGGGCGCCATGTGCAAGGGCAATCTTGACGCCAGCAACATCGCTGTCTCTGGCACATTGCAAAAGTTGTTTCCCCAAGTCGACGACCGTTGTTGGCCCGGGAGTGTGTCCCTTTTTTAACAGAAGCTCACTCTCTGTCCGCTGTAATCATATGCAAATAGATTTAATTTCATGACAGCTAGAGTTGATAACACTTACTATTTCATATTTCAACAAATTAGTTAGCTGCTGGTTGAGGGATTGTGTCTCCATTGCCACACTGCCATCAGCGCGCAAAGTGGCCACAACTTTGCTGTTCCCCGTAGTTCCAACTGCGGCGCTGAGCATTTTAGCAAGCAATGACTTTCAGTAACACTTTATGGTCAAATAACATTACTATATGTCAATATTTATCGTAAGGCACAACAAATTCTAATAACTTAAATTGATCATCTGAGATTGACAGAAACCGATCATCTATTTGTTGACCTTATATCGATATGGATATCGATGTGTACATTGTTCTCTATTTTTAGCAGTTGTTTTCTTGATAAGCATTGCCATCCACTTAATTAACATAGCGTCCTACACTACAGTAACATGCTACTCGATAACAGAGCAATGCAGAATCATCGACATTAGTTCAAATCAACTCTTGTCGTAACTGACAAATTATGTGCTCCTTATACACCGTATAATTTTTAGTATAGTGCAAAATTAGATATTTATTCCACAGCGGTTGGACACGTGTTTAATTGAAGACGCTAAAATAAATCAAAGAATAATTGTTTATATATAATAATTTTGTAAAGATCCCATTAAAAAGCAGCGACAAACGATTTATTAAAATTGCGAATGTAGCATCCAAGAAATGGTGTTTCTACTGTCATTGGTATGAAATTAATTACAATATATAATTTGTAAAATTTATAAAATTTTAAATTTGCATATAATTAGATCAATTTGAGGATAATAGATTGCTAAGAAACCGAAACGTTCGTTTCGCTTTGGCTATTCCTATTACTTACTGACTTTTGCTTTCCAGAAACAAAGTCCAGGGCACTTGGACTCCTAGGCCAACGGAAGAAGCTAGTGAAAGATCGACGGCCTACAGTGTTTTGCGTGCTACTCAAAGTCATGTTGCCTGTACTGGTGCTCGCCGGGGTATTTTCATATTTTCGAATAGGTTTACATTTTGACTCCGAATATTGGCTTGTAGATTTGTTGTTTGAGAATTGGGGAGTTACAATCCCCCATTCTAAGACATCGGATGAGTCGGATGAATCGCTTGGTAACTTGTTATAGTCATACAACTGCCCTGTCGAATCCTCTATATTCAAAGGTTTTCCACAGAATTTCCTCTCCAATGCGAGAGCATTCAAAAATGTATACTTCTCATTAACTGAACGAAAGCTGAAGTTATACCACTTTGTCAATAACCCGCAGAAGATTCGGATCCCATATTTCACGGTGTGTATTCCCAACTTGGTACCATCTGGTATGTTCACAATGGAACAGGAGTCCAAGTAAATTCGTCCCTTATATATTAGTTTATTGGGCTTGAGGATATCGTGCTTACAGTAGATTAGCTGTTTTTCAAACAGAAGCAGGATGAACGTGCTTTTCCACATGCTATGATAAATGCGCGTGGCGATTGCTTCAATGAAAAATCGGGTACTGTCCAAACGCAGTTGAGGCCCCTTTAAGTTCTGCAAGCCGTTTTGATAACCTTGTATGATTTCGCAGTGCCGCCTATGCTCGTTCACAGCTTTAATAACGGCTTGCATTTTCTTCTGCGCAATGGCAACGGTTTCGTGTGTATCAGGTATATCAAGCTGGGACACATCAATCTGTTCGTAATTCCGTCCTTCAATTTGTTCGAAATCGCCATTTGTGCTACAGTTGTGCTGGTGCACGTACTGAGCTAGCTTGCTTAGATAGAGAGGATAACGACAGATTCGTTGGATGGGTGCTAACAGGTGTGCAGAGAGGGGTAGTTGATTCAGGCTCATGGACTCACGACAGCTTATCGGGTTTCTGGAAAAGTTTATGTAGTCTATTGCAATTATCAACGAACATTAAGAAAACTTACTTGTTCAGTATTTCCTGCGCATCTTTTATTTTCTCGTAGGACTCAAACTCAAGAATGGCACTTGAATAACAGTTGCAATAGTCCGAGTAACAAAGAAATCCTTTATGCTGCTTATCAAAAATTCTCACGTTTCTACAAAGAGTACCCGTTACAAAGCAAAGCATACTCACCATTTTCAGAAAGACCTTTGATATTTGATTCTGCTGGACCCCTTTGCGCAGCGCTTCTAAAAACTTCTGGTGGAACTTATAAATGGTTAAGAGGTTCCCAAATATGGTTAGTATGCTGTCTAATGAGAATATATCCCTTCGTGTGCTTATGGCTGGCAGATACCTTGAAGTAGATGACGACTATGGTTGGTTATTTGATTACTCATAGCGTCGATTGCTTACCCTTCGGATATGTCCGATAGAAGATTAATATAATTGATTTCAGACTCGAGCAACTCGCACATTGTGCATTGCCGAAGTGTATCTGCATTGCCCTCGGCTTTTGTGGTTAGGCTCTGACTCATCCCCGTTATGATTATTTCCTTTCGCACATGAAAAAAAGCATCTACGCCACGCCTGTCACTGAACTATAAAATACACAGGACGTTCAATTCTAGTTGTTGGAGGATCCTACCTAAACAATATGGCCAGCTCACAAGCAACGGTCCAGTTGCAACTGGTGAGTCAACAAAAGCGAGACTACAATGCTTCCGAATAGATGGTCATACAGCTGGTTGCAATTAATTCAATCGAAGCCTTGTAGAGTATACTTAGAACATTTTGGTTCAAATTATCTGTTTTACCAACACTAATGATTTTGATATAACTTTTACCGAATACTCGATTGGATTTCTAACTCGAAATTTCTGTACTTTATATTTAATATATAATGATACTCGTACACATTTTAAACTATATTTTAGGAGGCATTGAAATGTACAAGATAGCCTCGTATCTCGAAGGGGTATTCCGAAAAGAATTTATTTACTGCATGTGGAAAATAGTTCCTTGTACCCTGTGATAGATTTGATAATTTATCAGGAAAAAGCCCAGTTGTCAATAGAATATTTTCATTTAAAATTACATTTTCTTCTTTCAAAGGAGCGATAAGGGGGGAATATATATATTTATATTATATTAGATAATTTATAAATATATTATTATAGATAATAAAAAAAGGCAACAATTCTATTTTAAGTTTGATTGGTTACTTTCGTCTTTATTTATAATTGTATAATATAATTTTTAAATTTTGAATGTTTTTGCACAATCAGTACAGTGGTCGCTCACACATAAAATCCGCGTCGAAATCATAGCCACGCTTGAATCTAAAATGCAGAACTTCATAGATGTTCTTGTTCTTTGATTACATGCAACAATTTTGATTTAGTCCTCCTTATTCGTGAACTTCTTATACATTTACAAATAAAGTATTTGGTGTCGGAAGCGATCACTGTAATTGAGTTGTATTTGCTGCTGATCGAGTTTAAAAATAAATTGTACAAAAATGCAACTTTTATTATTTAAAAATATTTTTAGCTAAATTTGCGATTTCGTAGTAGCTTTTTTTAAGTATTTATACAAGTTATTTTAATTACGTTCAATCCATATATATGAGTACTTGTTGAATTTCTTTTTGTATCCCCATTTACACGATTCAATTGAACACTTTAAGTGCCTATCTATGATTTATAAGTTGTGTTGAATTTGATTTTAATTTGTTTTGCTTAGTTACTATAAAGTAACAAGAATGTGGCAATAATTGTACACTTATTATATTTATATATACTCATACATTAAGAACATTTACAATTTGGAGGGCGAAAGCGAACATATATTTAAATGGATAAGTATTGATCTTCGCGCGAAGGAAGTCGGATGATCAATGCGATTAAATGGTATTAAAAATCCGATAAATATTGGAATTTCATTTTAATTATTCATGTATGATAAATTAATTATTATTATAATGCATTGCAATTTAGCGAATAGATGATTAGTTCTTGAATGACTGAATGGAGATTATTCTGCATTACAAATATTCTGGTTATGAAATGATTCGTGAGGCGCCTATAGATAATTTCTAAATACAGTCAAAAGATCTTAAATATATACAATCCGATGAGAATAATATATCTTTTCTTAAAGAAATGCAATGCGAAGCCGAGACACGACACAGCACACCGACGAATAGTCAATGACATTTACACGTTTACTTAAAAGCTAGACAACATTCACTTTGGCCTAACATAATATAATAGAATAATAACAGTGCTGCAACGCATTATCAGCTATTCTGGCTACATAACATTTTTTTTTATATATGTATATATACTTTTGGTTAATCGAATCGGCATTTAAGAACACACAAGATGGGTAATCAAACCAATTGCTTAAATTTTCATGAAAAACCGTTCTCACAATATGCCATTGGTATAATATTGGTACCCATCGTACAGCTTTGTCGATAGACTTTTTAATGAGTCCTGCACAAGCTGCTCCACCTTGCGTTCCATTTCCTGTTCAGTTAAATTCATATGAAAGCGTTTTCGGAGATTCTGTACTGTGCCGGCACATCCATTCTTAAAACACGGCAGTTGCGCATCTAAAATAATATACTCCTTAATATACAGCCTCTCATTGAAATCAACTTGTATACATACTGCTTCGCATAATTTCAACAAAGTTTATGATCCGATCCATGTGCTTGCGAGCAGACATCATGCCGACAAGTAGAAGTCGGTTGAACTCGCGCCAATACTCAGACCCAGTTCCACCCATTACATCGACAAACTCATGTGTTAACTTGAACGGCGATTGTTCAAAACCTGCGACAAATAGTGAAAAATAAAATTAACTCTAGTCTAGAAGTTGGTTGTAGAAGTTGCGTTACTTACCCAAATTCTTGGGGGAGATGCTAAGAATGAAGCCAAAGTCTATATGTATTATATGTCCATCAGCATGGAAAAGAATATTTCCATTGTGCCTACCGAGAGTAAAATACAAGTTATAGACAAGCAACTAACTATGAATGATATAGGGGAAACCTACCGATCCTTAACTTGTAGAAGATAGGATATAAGGCAATAGGCCGCGCAGCTTTGTACGAAGTTCTTCTGAGCTTCGCGAAAACGTTCGCCTGCGGGAGGACCATATTCGTCGATGAAGTAATCTCGCAAGGACTTATTCGAGTTCTTTTTTATTTGATGCAAGGATACGGTATTCAGTATGGGCTCAATCAAACCACTGTCATTCGAGAGACAAATTATCTTATATGACCGCACCCATAAATCTATGCGTTCCTCCTCCCATATCATCTTGAACATCTGTCGCAATTCAAATACAAAATAAAGGTTACTCAATGCTACTGGCTGCAATAGTATTGACTCACCTGCAAAAGTTGCGTGGCCATCAGTTCTTGACGCAGATCATCTCCACACTTAACAATGGCTGACAGCAGGCGCCAGGTCGATAGATGACCGTAAGGGGAAGATTCCCGAATAAGTTTCTCCTTTTCGTGCCAAGGCTCCTGTAAGTCATATATATTATACCATATATATAGGGATCTTATTTAATTTGCACAAACCTTTAGGGCTGCCGCAGATGGATCCTCTGGATCATTGCTGAAGGACTTTGTGTTCTCGCAGTTCAAATTGTTACAGTGTCGATTGCGAACATCTCCAATATTGAAAACCACGGGCGGTCCTAAGAATGGTAAGTTGTAAGTGAAAGCCGTTACTTAATTCATCATGTGATGCATTTACCTTGATCCCGGGAATCACATGACTCCATTGACATCTGCGAGATGGTATCCCGTTCGCTGGCCTTGTGCATGTACAAGTATTGGGCGGTGATCTGATCATCTTCCTGCGACCAAGCATCATCCTCGTTCAGATGCAGTCCGCCCAGTGATAGCAGACGATTGCCGATCCCATTACAGCTGCAAGTACCAACTGGGTCAGCACATCCAGTTTCCACGTTGGTGTCCGACTCCTTTTTGCGGCGACAACTGGAGCCATGATGTGTGCTGCTACAGCTGGAGGTTCGGCTGCAGCTCTGATGCGTGTTCAGGCAGGTGCCTTCCAAGTGCTCCTCGCTCTTAGTGTGCCGCAGCGTAGGCATCATCTTCGGTATCAGAGGCGACGTATAAATATCAGAGACTTCGACTACCTCCACATAAATGATGTAGGGCGTCTTATCCTTGGAGTTAAGCACAGCAGTCTTTTCCTCTGTAATACGGACCACATGGTGTGGAATATCGGAGTAGAGCGGCAGCCAGACTCGTGCCGGCAAGTTTTTATTTATCAAATTAAGAAACATACGCAATGCCGAAGTCTTTTCCGCCTTGGATGGCAACGAGATTAGGTTCTTGCCCACATTCATTAGGGATTTCATGAACTCCTTCTGAGGTGCAGTCTTCGGCGCACCGCAATTGCAAACAGTGCGCTGTCCCAACAGACCATTCACCTGTCCGCGGACCGTCTCGAAACAGGTGCAACCATTGTCGAATGCTAGGCCCGATGTCAGATCGCCGAGAAATAGTTTGGTTGGCGTGGTCGGCAGCGTTTGTGTCGTGTACGGCGGCTGCTGGTACATTCGATGTGATATGCTAAGCGTTTGAGGACTGCGGCTGTCGGCCAACAGAACCGTGGCATCAGACTGAGAACGATGATGGGTCTTTTTCACGTGAGCCACGGCCGGAATCTGGCTGGCATCTGGTTTGGTCTGCTGCTTATTTTCTTTCTTTGGAAATATTTCCTTCATGAGAGCCAGCTTGGATTTGCGGCTGGTGCTGCCGTTGCCCAGCGAGTCGGCATTGTAGTTGTACGCCTCTAGCAGCCAAAAGCACTTCAGGGAGAAGTCAACGGACTTTCGGCAGCGTATGGTGAGGTACGGGTCTAGCACTTCGGCCAATTCATCCATTTGAATATACATTAATATCAACTGCGGTATGTAGAGATCGACTTCGTGGTCAGGAAAACTGAAGATCTTGTTGCCAATAAAACTTAAAACTCCGGGCTCTTTTGAGTAAAACAAATAATGAACGGCAAAGTGGATATTAAATACGGGTGATTCAAAGAATCGCAATAAGCCACTGGGACCCCGCTCGTAATTTTGTTGGGCACCCGAGGTTGGCGCCCGATCGCTTATAAAATATTTCACTACGCCCGGCACTGGCATTTTTAGCTGATGGAGTGAGCTAATGGATGAGCTTTTCGCCAGCAATCCATCGTTTGCTGCCTCAGTCTCTGCGCCTGGCAAGCGCAGGTTGAGAGTGAGCTCCTTCATCTTAACGTCTGTACATGTTTCTAGTGGAGCCTCATTTGAGGCAGTAGGCGACGTCGTCGTAGTTGTCGTTGGTGTTGTACTAGCGACAGCAGCAGCAGCGGCAGCAGCAGCTTTCTTGCTAGAATTAGAGCTGAGTAGACCAAAGAACTCTTTCTTTTTGGAAATATCAGTTGGAGACTTGACCAGATCGGGCACATGCTCCACACTGTTCGGCGTGGTAGCTGTCAAGGATTTCACCTTTAAAACGTCTTGTTGTTCGCCAGTTTTCAGCTTAGCAGCATTCTTCTTCTCGTGGTTCTCGATAATGCTCTGGGCCGTTCGGAATATCGCATTTTTAGTGGCTCCAAAAAAGTTCTTAAAGAGCACCTGATCGCTCCTGGTGCTCTCTGTGGGAGTGGCAACAGGTGTGGGCGTTCCCGCCGGTGTTGTGGTGGGTGTCGTTGCTGGTGGTGCCGAAATATTGTTAACCAGGGTCGTGATTGATGTGGGCAATGTCTCGGAATCCTCCTCACGCTCTTTTGTTCCCAATTCGTCGCTTGATACCACACAAAGTTCCGAATTAACAGCCGCTTGGGACATATTCATCACACGATATCGCAATCGATCGTCCTCTTCCGCCTGTGATGGGTCCTGCTGATGCCCGGCCAATTTGACCTCCTCTCGTTTTTGTTGCTTTTGCTTGCGTGATGGTCGCAGCGTCCGGCAGTCGTACTCGCTGGGAGCGTGCGAAGGAAAGAAATATAGATCGGATTCCATTACATTGTAGTCTTCGTCCATGGACGTCGTCTCCAACATATCGATGCATTCTGCCTCGCCGTCCGCTTCTCCATCGGCATCTATTTCCCCTGAATCAAGTGATTCATGTGAATGACAAATACGATTCAGAGATATTTGATCTGACTCCGAGCCGCATATGATGCCTTAACAGAGAAAGGGGAGAAGCGTAAATAAACAATTAAGATCACATAAATTTAACTATATATAATACAATTTCGTTACCAGAATCGTCCGACCCTAAGCTAGTCAGATCCTCGCGTTTCTTATAGCTGCCAGTTCTGCTGCAACTATTGCCGCTTCCGCTGCTGCCATCGACTAAATCCTGGCCGCCTGTTGTGCCCATGCCGTTTGATTTGGCCCGTGTCCGCAATGTTGGACAGGATTCAACTATAAAAAACAAAAACAAGTGTCAGCTTCAAAATATATCTATATCAACTACTTTAAAATACTTACTCACTCCGCTGGGAGCAATCGGTTGGCTGCGCTGCACGTGGACAGTCACTGCGGATGTAGACTGATCCGCGTCCAGCATGCCGGGAACATCTACTCCAGAGGTGACCACTTCATTAGAGGGCGCCGTCGTGAGGGCAGGCATTGGCGGGGATGTGGCAAGTGCGGCCGTTACACTAGCTGCAGTCGTTGCAATTCTCGCGCACATATTTGTGCTGAGAATTGTTGTTGGCGAACAGAATGTGGTCTCGCTCTCGGCATTGGGCGAGGAGACCTCGACCTGTGGGTGTACAAATGTTCACTTAACATTAGCAACTCAATAAACGCATTTTTATTTTCAGACAGCTGCCGCAAAGTCAAGTAGCAAACGATATTCAACCTGGCGCAACATTCCGCTAAATTCGCTATCATCTATAACTGAATTTACACCAGCAGCTTCTCATGTGTTTGCCCAATCGGAGTGTGTCTTTCAATAGCGAAACATTCTTTCGCCATATTCAATCTGCCTTAATTTACTTCGACAGCTCCACGTTTTCGATCAGAGTATTTTTCATTATCAACGCTCTTGATAAAGACAAATGTAAACAAACAGGAAGGTGCAAAAATATAAACGTTATTTAACAACTTGAATGAAGTGCCTCCTCAGGCGTGCACCCATAACACGCTCATCTCCATACATGTTTACAAATTTGTAAAATTCCTAACCAATTCCTGTGGGCGGATGTGGACGTGACTTATTATAGGCGATGCCTTCAATTACTCACCTCTGGTATGCGCTGCAACGCACTATCGAGGCTCCGGTTGCGATGGTGTTGTGTGTGATTTATTCGAGTGTTGGTCACTTGAGATACCGGCGGCAGCATAATGCCCATAGATCTAAAATGTGAGAAAATTCTAAGAGATTAGATATGGAAACACAATTGATGTCAATTAACACTATGCCAGCATCTGGACTTCACTGATCAACAAAAAAGTATCTACAAATGAATATAGACACATACATAGATAAATATAGCTCTATGTTCAGCTTCATAGTTGAAGACTCACGACACAGAAACATTCTTAAGTTAATTACTTTTACTACTTTTGCCTAGGCCTGCGAGCAGTGTGGAAAGACAGGAGGTTCATATAACACTGCACTTGAAAATGAATGTACAAATTTTAGTAGATACAACTGGAGCACGAACCAATACCACTGAGAGCCAAGAGGCTAACTGTGGTAGCACCATGGCAATACACCATACACTGATAATATAACAGCTTCACTTTTAACTACCGAATCAATAAGAATAATTTTAAAGTCTTCAATTTTCCCCTCTACCTTAAATTCAACAATATTCAACAATATTTTTTCTGTGAGATCATAAACATCCCCAGTACGTTTTCAACACGGGTTCGAAACATGGGAGGCAAAGTAAATACTTATAATACGAGTGCATTGCTGTTGTTGTCTCGACTTCTGCCTGATAACATCTCATGTCTCTGTTAACGACAATGCATGTAAATTCTCAAAGGGTAATGTTACTGTCATTAAAAAATGTTCCCAATCTCGCTTTTATTCGCTGTTGTACTACAAAAACAACAAATGCAAACAAAAATATTACAATCTCATCAATGCAGCAAACATCCTTATCATTCATAAGCTAACGGACCACAATTGTGCAAAAGCAATTTAATTGAATTCTCAGAATTCTCTGGAACGACTAACTGAAATTATTTCTATTTTATACGGGGTGTTCCTCGCGCTGAATCACTTCACCTTGCTGTTCTTTGACTCATACGTGCCTCGAGTCAAGTTCTTAATCAATAAAAGGTAATCACCTGGTTATCTTGGTTGTCGAAAAATACTTAAAGTGTATCGATAAATGATGTTAGAAATGTGAAAGTTACCTGAAGTCCAAGCTCAAGTTCCTTTGGTGCGTTGAAATGCGTTTCGGTGGAGTGCCGCCCGCTTGAGCACCGTTCGGTACGACGCCAGATGGCGCCACACTCAGATTGGGACGACCGTGTACGGAGGGCATCGATTGATGATTGAATCCACGACTCAGGCTCAGTCGGGGCTTGGCGTAGCGCACATGCTTGGGCGTGCTAGCCGCCGAGCCGATCGTCGGCGTTGAGCCCGAGGAGAGGGGCAATGTGATGGGCGGGGCTTTCAGAAATGCAGGCACATAGTCGTCATGGCCTTTGGTTAGCACAGGCGAGGCAAGCGGCTGTTGGAGGTCGGTGTCGGCATCTGGCGCACACTCAACAAGTGGTTCCTCCATATTCAGGGAGGACAACGTGGTGCTCGAAGTGGAGTGTTGCTCGCCGTTGACCATTGACGAGCTGCTGGCCAGGGATAAGTTGGAGTCCTTGCCTGGATCGCCGCTCCTGGGCTGCGGGGTTGTGGCGCCAGCCACAGTTGGACTGTGCACCACAGTGCTGTTGCTGTGTTCGCTGGAGCTGCTCGTGCTGGTGCAAGCGGCCGTCGAGTTCTCGGAATTGTCATCCTCATCTGGCGGTGCTGGACTGTGCCTGTCGCCGGCCAATGTATAAATATCCACATTCCCGTTCTCGGCCACCTTTCTGCTGTGACTGCTGGTCATGTTTCCGTTCATATTGTAATCTGATCTCCCATCAGCCGCACTGGACAATCGCACCATCGCAGGTGCACAGTAATCGACTACATCCACGCACGGCGCAGCCGCTTCAGCTGCTGGACGGAAGTGGAGCTTTTCGCTGCTCTCCACGAACGAATTACTCCGCACATTCAGATCATCGGCGGCTACGCCCACCACAGGCGACAGCAGCTTATTAGCCGTCTCGATCTCGCGTATTTGGCGCAGATACTGGTACCCATTGTCCTGGGTCACATGCTTCTTTCTCATGCCGCCGCCTACGCTCGCTATGCTCAGGCCAACCTTGCCCTCTGGCGTCGCCACATTGGGGCCCGCTGCTGAGCCTGTGGAGCTGGCCGCGTTGCTCTTCTTGGTCTTAAATGCCGAGATGACGGAGTTCATTTTGATTGCTTTCGAGTTGAGGAAGTCTGGGAAGTCTACGAAGTCCGAACGATCAGATCAGGTCACTCAGCAAGATTATTCAGCCTTACGACTTAGTTTTGGGTCAGTTCCTTCAGTTCATGGGATTTGAGCTTATTTGCTGTACAAACTGCTCCATTGTTGCTCGACGGGGTGTGCGAAGTGAATATATGAATTTCTGACTCGATTCATTCCCTCGCCTAAAGATCTCAGGGTATTTCAAAGTTCCCTGCAAAAACAAAAGAAACGAAAATGGAATGAAGTTATTTATTTCAGTAATTAACGGCAGGGCGATATAGATTTTAGTATTGTATTCCGAGTGTGTATAGCAGACTACATTTTCCCTTAGAACGGTTTTTATAGCTCATCAGGAAACCTAATCAATTCCACATTAATATATTTACATATATATACACAAATATGTATATTAAGCAGACGAGAAAAAATCTTTGGCCCATGACCAAACGCAAATCAATGACGGCAAAACTCTATATAAATATATCTGGTACGTATTAAATGTATACACTCAAATGGCCTTGACAGTG
>JABVZY010000051.1:560132-580335 GCA_020883555.1 Drosophila nannoptera | reverse complement strand
TTAAAGGGAGTTCAGCAATTTCACGCTCCAAAAGCAACACAACTATATAGACCTCTCTGCCTCGCTCGCGACTCCATATAGACTCCATATCGAGCACAACTATGGAGTCTACCATATGTCTTGCTGGTGCTGTGCCTGTTCTTCTAGAGTTTCTGCAGAGCCCACTAAATAATATTTATGTCATTAATTGGGGCATGCCACAGCGAACTCTCTTCTCTGACCGCTCTCTGAGCAATCCATTCAATTGCCAACGATGTGAATTAAATGCCATTTCAAATGCCAAGCGACGTGGGCTGAAGTTTTGGCTTCTGCTGCTGCTGCTGCTGCTGCTAGATATCTTTCGATTGTTCTTCCAATTAAATGCTCCTATCTCCATTCCGATAAATAAACCAGAAATTCTGCATATGCTGCCATATATGCTTGCATGTGTGCCAGCCAAGCAAATATGTCAAAGGTGTCTTGAATTACCTCTCAAGTAGTATCGAATTGCGGCATTTCGAATTACCTGATGCCATAGCTCAGGAATGTGTATACCGAATTCGATGAGTCTCCCTCTCTCTGGATTCAATTGAAGCGCTGTGAGCACTATTCAGTTTAAGTTTTAGCAAATGTGACCGATATCACTTCGTGAGTAATTGCATCATGTGCATGCACTTAATTTAAATAATCTCAGTCTGTGCACCGAGGCAGACGCTGGAGGAGAGACGAACAGACGCTTGTGCGCATAAAGCTGCTCTCAATTAATGGATTCCTCCTTCAGAGTGGGGCGTGGCAAGCGTTCAGAGAGAAATGAGGAGTGTTTCGAGTGTAGGCACACGAATGTGTACTTCTTCAATTGATAAACATCTCGCAATGCCGACTCAGCTCCCAATAGCCATTCCATATGTATTTCGTTTCAGTTCAGGGCCAGCTCTAGATCCCAGCTGAGACCAGTCAAGGTGTGTAATCTATGTGTGGCTTCAATGCAAATCGGGACACCTCCTTCCCCTCACTTGACTATGTTTGGCATGTAAATGTGGCAGGCAAATAAATAAATACGATTTGCACAATTTCGATCGCAAATATCGCCTCCATATCGAAGTGGAAGTGAATGCGAGCGGGCTTATCGCCGCGGCAGCGGATATGAAATCACCAAATCGAAACTGTTTCAGCTCCACACTTGGCGCTGAACAGGAGCCAGCAGCCAGCGGCGGACAGACAGTGGACAGTGGACTGCATCCGCGATTGGCTTTCGCCACGAAAATGGAAAATCAAACGATTCGATTTATGAGTCAAGTGGAATTCCGAAACTGCAACGAAATCAAGTTTCGATCTACTCAAAATTGTTTTCAGTGTTTTTACAAAAACTTGACTACGCAGTTGGATCCTCTTTCCTGTAATACGTTATATTGCGGTAAATAAACCGCCAAATACAACAAATAGATAGCGCACCCTGACAGAAAGATGATTCCACAATCGTAAAAGATATATATAAGCCACAAGATTTTACGTAAGGCGTAACCTCAAGGTCGACCAGTGGATGCTAGACAACTGGTAGAACTCGTGCAGGGCAGGTCTAATAGCTTTTGAGCTGTGGGACC
The DNA here is from genome assembly GCA_020883555.1 of Drosophila nannoptera. Lineage (NCBI taxonomy): Eukaryota > Metazoa > Arthropoda > Insecta > Diptera > Drosophilidae > Drosophila > Drosophila nannoptera. The sequence goes on along the minus strand of JABVZY010000051.1, from coordinate 578,755 downwards.
CGAGGGTCGCTGTGAGAACCACCAAGAGAGCTATATATATATACATATACAAATATATATAAAAAATTGCAAGTCTAGACATCTAGGCCAATCTGCGCTATCATACAGCTTCAGGAGAAAGTTTCTCCCAGGAAAGCTTGATGTGATATTACATCTATCCAATTAAAGTACAATTTCATTTAATTAGGAACTTTATTTTATGCAACAGCAACACTCATGGCTTAGGCCAGAAGTGCAATTTGCCCGACGAAAGTTAGTTAGCTACTCTTCCGAGATAAAGATATGGGTTAATAACTCAACAAAACTTAATGAAACGAGATAAGCGCCAGAGGTTACCCAAATGCCCCCATGCACATGTGCATAGACCTATGTCCGTATGTAAGCGTATGATGAATGACTGTGTGAAAAGCGTGACTAGGCATTAAACAAAATTTAGATGTTTTATTGAGCATTAAAAATGAAATGCTTGCGCAGTTCTCAAATTAATGAAGACCATACGCATTTTCCACTTTCCACTGGAAATCAAATACGAGCCTGCCTCCGGTAAGTCCATAATCAATCAGACACTTTGATTCATTAAGATCGGATAGATATTCGACTCGAGTGGAGGGATTTTTGTATGTTTACATTCCGTAATAAGTTCACATCATATCGCCATAGTTTAAATATAACTTATTGCACATTTAACGAAAATGATTTTCTTAAGAGCAATATATAATTTTAATCTATTATTTTGCTCAACTTTCCTGGAAATTCATATATGCTTTGCTTATCAAAGTGTATAGCTGAGAAAAAATGCGAAGTACAGCGATGCTGATTTTCTTGAAAAGGTTCATTTAATTCTTTGATTAAGCCCTGGGCCGCCGCATTTGCTCAAATTGAAAAATTAAAATTCCAATGTATTCTATATATGCATAAATTATACACACTTAAGTACATTCCACACACAAATTCTCATACGAGTGAGCATGTATTCGTGAATGTACTCTCGTGTGGCGTCACAGCCCCCAACAACACTAATAATAGTGAAATAATATCATATATATATGCAAAAGCGAATTGCTGGACGCTCCACACAGATGAATTATATATATATAGATATACGTATTTATTGTAAGCCGGATGGAAATTTCAGTTTTACAAAAGCCCTTGCCGCAACGGCGCGCAGCTGGCAATGCTTCATTCAGCTCAGCCGCCCAGCTATGCAACAGGAAACAAACTTGACAGAATTTATCATTTACTTGTATATACAGCAAGTCGTCAATGGGGCTCGTGATAAACTTGCATTGTGAGTTGCAAGCATAGGGAGAGAGCGAGAGAGAGAGAGAGAGAGAGAGACATGCAGGCGAAGAGCCAGCGCCCAGTGCAGGGACTTCGCCGTCGGTGTCGATGCGGCCGTCTCTGTCTCCGTCGCCGTCGCCGTCACCGTCGCCGTCGCCGTCGCTGTCTCAGTCTCTGTCGGTCTCTACAAGCAGTCGGCACGCCAATTGAGTATGATTTGCGTCTTAGAGTGGACTTTGTTCAGCCGATGAAAATGGAGTGGAATTGAATTGATGAATAGAATAGAATAGAATAGAATCGCATGCCTTATCAGTGGCCGAGAGGCGAGCGAGCAAATGTCACAGACTCGCTGCATCGACTGAATATATATACTTCTCATATATATTTATTTATAACAAAAATGATAATTTGCATAAGCAACAACAACGCGAGTCTGTACTTAAATGAGTCAAAGCTCGCAGTTGGGTTTACTATTGGAATTCCTATATGAAAGAGTAGTAGATTTTCGTTCTCTTTCTCCCCTTTCCCCACCCCACACACAGTTTCGCGAAGCTGCGCTAAGGAATTCGGTTTGGAATTTTTACGAACAGAACGAGAGAGAAATATTATAATTTTATGCGACATGTTTCCATCTAAATGAATACGGGCATGCATATGGGCGAACTTATGTATTTGGGTTGCTTTGGTATGAAACTTTCTGAATGAAACTTTTGCTGTCAGTAGGACTTTGTTCTCCTAGTCATTGCTCGTCTATCCTTAGCGTGAACATACATACATTTTCATATTTTTTTATGACGTTTTGAATATTAAAAAAAAAAAAAAAATGCCTCAAATTCTAAAAGCATCTGAAATTGTGGATAATCCCGATCTCATTGCTCCTCTGCCATATATAAATTTTTTACGGTACTTTAAACGCCAGCACCCGAAATATGGGCTGCGTCGCCTGCTCTGTGAGGCAAGCGTCGACTGGGATACCTTGACCAATAGACAGAAGAATCTATTCCAGAGGAAGGTAAGACCTAACAGAAGTTCCTTGAAATTCCCGCATTTCGAGAACTGTCATCTTCGCAGCGGATCATGGCGAGGGTCGCTCGCAGTACAAACGCGCACCTGCATAAGATCCTGAAATATCTTCCAGATACGAGAAGCCGCCGTCTCTCATATGCCATATATAAAGCTCGACAGCGCGTACGACCTCGTTCCAAGAGGAATTGATCTACATCTGCTTGGCGAGAAACTTTCTGTATCCTTGTTCTATTGATGCGCATCTCTAATGGACGTCGGTTTTGTCTTGGCATTACAGCGGAACTTATTCAAAATTCAAGTAAGATGATGATAATTTTACACCTGTACATTTGCCCGCAATATTATAATATAACTGTGACTTTACGACTTCCTCAAGACGATTTCAATTAAAATTCAATTTTGATTGCAAGCGGCCAGGCGAGTCAGCTCGAGTCCCAACAAAACTAAATCCGATATGCAAACACCTGAGGCTGACTTTCACTTTCGCACGCTTCATGTGCCTTTAGCTTTTGTTTTGCCATGTGAGACAATGCGAAAAAAAAATCATAGTGTTGCAGCCAATTGGTAAAACAGTGCATTATTAATTGTAGCATTAAACAAAATTGATAGAGAAGTGGCCCTGGTATCCAAGAGAACGATCTGTAGGCCATATACTCTTTTAATTGCCTTGCCCGGGTCAAGACAATGCCTGTCGCTTGTTCGGCCGTTTGGAATGCACATGCGAGAAGCTGAAATTCTGGACATAGGAATCTGAACCCCCACCTCGCGCTAGTTTTATCGCCTCATAAACAATCTTCTCACTGCCCGCCTGAGTGTTTCGAGCACAATGGAAAAAAACATTGGGTGCGTAATCAAGTAAAAATGCGGGATGGGACAGCGCTCATAATTCGAATGCACCCAAAAGTACAACAAATGAAGCGGCCCAGTCGGTTGCTTGCCACACATAATGCAATCTGTCTGTACAATGTGTCCGCTATAAATGGGGACCACTGTGGAATGTGGTAAGCATTTGAGAGTATCTGGCTTTTGCATAAGTTCACCGCAAGCAAACTGAGGCATTTCCAATGCAATCAATCGAAGGAATTTCAACGAAATTTGAATTTGATTCGAAACCGGATTGAATGATAGAAAATTAATAGAAATTAATCGAAAGGCAGGTAATATAATATAATATATACAACGGAGGATACTGGGAACACCGCATTCCTTTAAATTTACTTTTCCTTAAACAGTTTTGTGAGGGCGAATTTAACGCTAATTGTTGTAGCTAAATTTCCTTTCATTTGAAGCCATTGAGAAAAACATGGAATGCGTATTTCTAAACAAGCTGCCAGCTAGCTACAGGTGTCGAACACTCTCCGCTACTCTAATGCCTATTGTCGGAAATCATTAGCTGAAATTCCAAACTGGTTCGCTATGCGACGACTTTTGGATTGGACAACAAACAAAATTTGCTCGCTTCACATGTTTAACTCTCTGTCGGTGGCAGTTGAGCAACAATTTGTTTAAAGCGTTGGCCAATTTTGAGCAAATGGGGGACTATAGCGATTTCAGCGCTTATGTCACTCGTCTACTTCGAATCGTTCATCTCATATTTTTCTTTGTTTCCACAGAAGCTTAAGCGCCGCCGACTTGCGCAATAGAAGAAACCAATAGACAATAGAAATGGGCTACAGTCTTTAATATCTTCCTTTGTTATTCAAATATTTTTAATATTTTCAAAAATATTTATCGTGTGTCTTACATGTTTTTAAACTATCTTATAAGAAACACTCTGAAACAGATGACTGATTGTGTGTTCACTTCAGCCAAAAAAAACCTAATGATCGACTAGGTTAGGCATTAGGCATTATATTTTTCCGAAACGAATCGAAACGAATTTACAGTTCAGCCCAAAACAATGCGCTTTGCAAAGCAAGCGAAGCAATAACACAAAACGAAAACACAGAAAAACGAAGCTTTGCTGCTTATCACCGAGCGGTCGTTGGTAAGCCGAGCTTTGCACGAACCAACGAACGAGCGAGAGAGCGAACGAACGAATGAACTTTTGTGTAAGACAACGGTAAAGTTTTGTTTTGTGTTCCACATGTGTACTTAATTTTGCTTTGCACCTCGTCGGTATTTTCGTACATCCACTTTGTTATGCTGTGGCTGCGGCTGCTTATGCTGTTGTTGTTGATGTTGTGCTTGAAAGAGTTCAACGACATAGCGGCTCTCTGTGACTCGCATAAGGTCGCTGCTGAATTTTACATCACATATTAACTTACGTTGAGTAAACACAAAAGAAGTTTCACTTTCGTAAAGCTTTTAAAAACACTATAGCTTGCGGGCGAAATAAACACAGAGAGAGGCAAAAACAGAGGCAAAGATTGCGAGAGTAACGGAGAGAGGTATGTCTAAATAACTTCATAATTGACGGCTATAACGGCAAGCTTCATGCGATCGCCAAGAGGGTATTGCTGAAGTTTTGAGTAATCTTAGGGCGAACGCCCCAACTCACAGACATACCAAGCACATATACTCTTTTCGATAAACCGACAATCCCAGCCAATTAAACTGGGAAACGTGAATACTATTTAAATGTCACTTATCACTGAATATGTATGTGCGTGTGGCGACACGTGGCTACATTCTTAAGCAATACAGTGGATACTCTCGAAGTGGCCAGCCAATAGATTGTGCATCGGCCGTGCGCTCTGAAATATTGTACGTTTTAACACTTTTCAAGTCTTTTCCCATATTTCGTAAAAATTTAACTTTGGTTATTTACCAAAAATATTTAGTAAATTTTTTCTTGGTATATGTTAGTATGTTGCAGCGATTGTCCCCTGTCTCTTATTCGAACCATTTGTTCAGCAACTTTTTACTGAATATCTTTGTCTGTGTGCTGTGTCTTTGTGTCTACGAATACAGTCAATGGCAAAGGGAAGCAGTTTTTGGCTCAGCGCCTGAAGGTTGAAAATATTTAACCGCCCCTTGAAATCGAAGCACAGCTGCGAAAGGACAAGGAAGGTATATTTCATATACAACAAAACAGAAGTCTTGTATTTTAGCAAGAAAACTGCAATTGTAAAATCTGACTACACTTCACTATAATTCTATTATTTGTCAATTATTAAATTCATGTGCTAAGAGAGTTAAATCAGGTACGCCGTTAATATGATATATTTAGCGTTTGTGAATACCCCTACCTCGGAGATTTTAAAAAGTTAAAACTTTCAGACTCGCACTAGACACCGTTTAATTTGAAAAGCTTTTACAATAATCCTCAATATTTATACTTTGGTGAGATAAGTAAAAATCAATTGTTAGCAGTAAATTACTATTATTAAGAATTTTATTTATCAACAATAAATAATTTTTTTAATAGTTGTAATATGCTTATATATATTTCTACTGAAGAGAGGGGCTGATAACTTGCTTCTAATAATATATAATTATATATACATATTATTTTGTATTTGAATTTAAGATAACCCGTAACTGGCTAGTCATACTTATCATCAACTTTTTTAGCGATTGGCAGGTATAGGAGATACGGAATACCAAAAATAATTAGAAAGCCAAACTAGTGAGAAAGAGGCGAAGCAAGTGCCTGTATGTGTAGGTGCATGTGTTAATTATGTGTGTATAGGTGTGGGCATATGCATTCTTGCAGTTGCGGTATGATTACCTTTATGTTGACAGAGGTTGCAAATAACGACGATTAATTTCTGGTTGTGCAGAGTAATCCAAGGTGTGTGTAATATAAATAAATTGGTATTTGTTTTGGTATTTCTTCTTCTTATTTGCAGTTTCAGCCTTTTTTATTTGTTAACTTTATATAAAATATAGTTTTGTTATAAATTTTAAACTTTCACTTCATGTTGGGCATTGTTAGAAATCACAAGCAATTGAGGCGAAAATATTTCAATTTCTTATGCTTCGCTCTCTTATACACTGTCGCGCCCACGCCCACACTGGCATTTGCACTTGCAAAGATAGTGAAATATGCGAAACGAAAACAAACAGCAGGTCCAACAATATATGCGGCCACACTAAATATATGCTGGTTTAAGTGCAAAATGCGTGCCCGTACTGCTGAGTGCTAAATTGCTTACTGATTTTGCCTTTTCTTGTTGCAAAACAAACCCGAACACAAACAGCGACGACAAGAGCGCAGCGTACAAATGTGGTATGTATGCGTGAGTACAACTAAACACACATCGGTACGAATTGCGGCTTGCAAAAATCTCGTTTCGGTTTTCGTTGTGTGTATAAGCGTGTTAAATTCTGGTTAAATCGTCGGCCAACACTTGTTTCAATATTTGAAACGTTACACTTTTTATTAATCAAAGCTTTATTTTGATTACATTTAAATATTTATTTAATTGGTCTCGCGTATTCTTTATGCTTTTTGTTTACTCTGCATACACGCACACAAACAATTTAAACGAGTCGCGTACATACACTCCTTTTTGTATTTGTATTCAGTGCCATGTTGCATACGTCAACGATTTGTTTTATTTTCAATAGCTCATTTTTTTGCTAAGTTCGATAAAAAAATGTAGTTTCCTCTCCTTAAGTTTTCCACTGCCCGAACAAATTGCGTTAACCAGCCAGAAACCGACGCACACACCCAATTCGTTCAATTATTGTGTTGCTACTGAACGATAGGGATGATAACCAATGGCACTCGCGATATTTTACACTCTACCGATACAAAATATCGCATATACTATCGATAAATACGATAAACACTACCATATCAACGAATTTGAATATATGCTATTATGTGGATTCAACATATATTAATTTAATCGATGTAATATTATACATATATATTATTAATATTGATGTATAATATTATACATATATATGTTATATGTAAATATTGCACATAAACGGTAGTTGTTAATTAGTTAATGGCTGGTTGGATGGTTGGTAGGGTAAAACGGTTTAATTAGGAATTGGATAGTTCTTGAAGATTTCCTTTAGGGTTCATTCAACCCCTGATTTGTCTTATGTGACCGACTATCATAGAAAGTGCTGGCTCTTGCCTGCTTTCGTCAAGATTAGCGAGACATTTATCTTTCAATGCCCTTCATTTATAAAAATAACCCACAAGAAATAACAACAAGGAAACACCACCCAAGCATTGAACTGCCACCAATGAGTCATCCATTTCAGAAAGCCTTAAAGATTTTTTGATTGTTTAATAGTGTGTCCTTAAGCGCCCTGAATGCCACGAACAGTTAGTTTGTGTATTGAAATAGACTTCTGCAGAAAATGAATATTGCTTCTTTCCGCCACTCGTTGCGAGCGAATGGTTCGTATCTCAGCAATTTCTTTGAATTGAATAATGCGTTTTTAAGTGACGCTTAGAAGCATTCTTCAGAAAATTGTGCAATTGTCAAAGTGGCCGTCAACTATGCGGGATTAAGGCAGCCCAAATTCAACATGAACTCCAAGTGTGTCAGAAGCATTGCACTTGCATACAATCATTTACAGGCCTAGGAAAAAAAATAAGATAAGATCCACTGACGCCGATTATGTCCATCAACTCAATTGGTCCAGATGCCAATGAATGCCCATGGCAGCAGTTCAACAGTCTGCGAGTTAAGAACGGGGGCAGCCGACAGTTATGAACGTACCATACATACTTACTATGTGCATACAAACATACATACATGTGCGTACATATGTATCTAATTTGAGGATATATTTTACAAAAATTCTTTTCGCAAGTAGTTCTGTTTATGGGTTTTACAGACTTCCGCACAGCTTTTGTCCAAATGATTTTTTTACTGCGGGTGCGTCATTTTCGGCTTCGCTTGTTCTAAAAATATTTGCGAGGGGGTCTAAATGTAAGTGTGCTAAAAATATATGAGAAGGGTCTGCACCGCAAAGAAAGCAACACCAGCAGGCCCCTTCGAAAAGCTGAGCAATGAGTGTGATATGTTCTTAATTACACATTACATTACACATTTAAATGTGGACTCTGACCAGTGAAAAATACAACTATAAATGCTATGCAGTATGCTTACTTCTAGGTCTTGTGCATGATAAAAGGCGAATGCTGACTATAAACATGTGGACAAAGACATGTTGGAAATAACTGTCAGCTCGAGTGTTGCTCTGACAGCCACTTGGAAAATGAATAAAATTGCGATTGCATCTGTTGTGTGTTATTTGAGGGGAAAATGTCGAGAATGGGGAACGACGAGTCAGAGACATTGAAAATGGGGTACAAACGATTTTATTGTTTTCCAATTTGGAATTTAACGTCTCTCAAGCAAAGACGTAGGGGAACACTAAGCTTTGGAAATTAATCAAAATAATTGATTAGTCCAAGAGGACGAAACCGTGACCGTTACTACTTCAGCAGCTCATTGTACCCGTGCGAATTGAAAGGGGAGTCATTCGGTTGCCATTACATTAGATCGTGACCGATGATGAAAGACACTAAAAGAAAGAAAATGCAGAGGGAAATGCGCGCACATAAACCAAAAACTACTTCCCGTTGCCCCAGAAATAATTTGTGAAGAAGCGCGATAAAAGGCTAACGGCAATACACTTGTGCAGAGCAGGAATTTCAGACCCTATGGATGGGGCGTCATTCCCTTTTGTGCTATCTGGTGTATTTTTAGGCGCTAAATTTCCCCAAACTCAAGAATACGCTTCGAATCGAATAGGGGGCGACATTTGGCGTCGCCTTCTGCCTTCTTCTGTCCAAATTAAACATCTTTGTGCTCCACTTTAAATATGTTTATGGAATGCAACATACGTGAATATATATATATATATATGACCGTATGCTGCATTCCATTTATCGAACATTTGTGTATAAGCACACATTAAAAAAAGAGACAGTCAGCGTCTTCACGCGTTTCGCCAGGTATTTTGGTGTATACACCTACGACCCCTCAGAGTGCGTCCCGATGGGGTGCTGCAATTGATGACGTGCCCGATTGTGGAGGCAGCATCTCCAGCAGTCCACAATCTATTTAGAGGTGGAATTATTACGAAAGCAAACACCACATATACTTATATTAAGTGGAATAAGTGCGGGGATTGTGGAAAGACTTGAATGCATTTCGCTACGGTTTTCGGACATCACCCATAACTAACTGTATGTATATATATCCATTTTAGAGTTTGGCTCTTCTGCCGTGAAATATGAGTAAGTGATGAGTGACACAAATTGTGTCAGAGGGTTGCTGCACATTCGTGTTTGTCCAACACTCACGCACCCCCGATTTTCCATATACGCACACACGCGCGCGGAACACACCCGCTGCCAGCATGTGACCCTGGCATGCATTCGATGTCTGCATGTCAAATACCCCATCTGGAGTAATCAGTACAGTCATGCATGAGCCGAGCCTTAGGGGTTGCCAGAGCAACAGTCGGTTCATTAATATTGTGGCTTGCGCTCGACTTTAACACCAATACGGCACTGCACCATCTGGTGCTGGTAATGCGGGCGGCACTCGGAGAGTCAATGATCTATTAGATGAAGATGAATGATTCACCGGACGGACAGTGTGTTTTCCGTAAAAAGCGAATTAAAAACTAAATTTAATTACGAGCATTTCGTGGGGATGCGCGCACGCATTTGTCCTAGTCCTCCTCCTCGCACAGAATATGCGTGTCATTTGACCAGAGTTTGGGCTTGAAGTTTGACTCTAGGTGTGGCCGGCAGGCTAACGCACCCTTAACAATCGACTTCCCTGGAATGGTTAAATTGTGCTGTATTCCTTGCTCGCACACACACGCACACCTCTGCCACACGCGCACTGGGCCATTGTCTAAATGCTCATTTAGGTCATGCTTCGGGCGAAGCACAAAAGGCTTGTCGCTTGTTTAACCTCACGTTACGCACCTCACACACCTCTGAGTTAATTGAGGTGGCTACCTGGATTGCCAAAAGCCATTTAAATTTTGAGATTTTGCTTTGCTGCTACGACTGTATCATACATTTATATATAGTTCGGAATAAGTCAGCGTATTATTGGCCTCAGTTCTGGTCGTGCTTCCTGTCACTCGACAGTCACACAGTTTACAAATTACTTGGGCATTTTCGAGCTGGCGCACGTGCAGGATTAAGGCTTTTAGTTCCACCCTCAGTCCAGGCACGCCCTCAGTTTTTTGTTGTCTCGACCGACAGACACTATATAAATTATTGTGGCATGCACGGCATTCGCTTTATACATAACATCCTGGTATTTCCAATTGAGCTGTGTGAAATTCGGAAAATGCTCTTCAGCAGCCGCTAATTGTTTTTCTTGACAGACATGGGCTCAGCCCAAACATTTCAAGTGCATGAAGAGTCGTTGGAGAATAAATTAACAGAATTTAATTTTAGTCGTCGTGTTTTTCTTTCTATATAGTCTTCATTTTATTTACAACTAAAGATTACTTCAAACGTCTGTTAATCTATATATTGCTATCTATTTATTTGCGCTTCCGTAGTCCTCCCGATTTCTTCTGAGGAGCCGATTTTGGCCTCTGATTTTTTCGCATACTGCGTTTACGATTCTCAGCCTTTTTGGCCGTATTTTCCTCTTGGCGTCTTTTAATAAATTCCAGACGCATTCGTGATTTGACTATCTGCTCTGGCTTGCGAAGCTCGTTATCCTTGCCGCTGATTCGCTTCTTTAGCTCCAGCTTGGCATTGTATCGGGCGTGTCGGCCCACGGGATAACGCTGGGCGTGAGATAACGGCTGGAAGTTCTCGTCGTCACTGGCAGCGTTCTCGCGCTGTAGCTGCTCTTCAATCTTCGACTTCTCCTTCCACTCGTCATAACGCCCCGTCTTAAACGAAGCAGGTATCCAAGCACCAGATTCTGTGCGTATCTTATTTGCACGCGGATCCTGAACGGAGACCATTTTCTTCTTTATACGGTCCCATTTTTTCAGTCCAGGCTTGTGCTTCACTTCCTGTGCAGGGTTGCGTTCCACTACAGAGAATTCTGCATTCCTCGCCTGACGCTCGAACGAGTTGATGGCTAGGCCATCTTCAGTGTGTTTATCTGCGGCTTGATAAGGCACATAGTTCTCCTCATCCTTCGTTTGCATTTTACGTTTCTTTTTCTTTGATTTGTCTGTGTAGAGGGCATCCATATTCTGTCGCTTCTTGGGCGCAACCACCTTTTTAAACGTTTTGCTAATCGATTCATCATCAGCCGTCGTAGTGGTGCTGGGCTCCTTTGAGTTCGCATCCTTTTGCTCCTCATCATTGTCCTCTTTGGCACGTTGCTGTCTAAACTTTTCTATGACTTCTGTGTGGTGTGAGCGTTTGTTCTTCATCACAACAAATGGAACCGATTTTTGAGTGGTATTTAATTCAAAAATCGTCTAAAATAAAAATAAAATAACACGTGAAAATTACTGTCAACTATTTCGTTGAGGAATAACTTACGCCACTTGGTCGAAAGTTCCGCATCTTCATTAATATATCGTGCTTTTCGTCTTCCAGTTTACGCTCACATTCGGCAACTTCTGCTTTTGTATCATCATCAAGTTTCTGGCCAGAAATTTGTGCAGCTTGCTCAAGTACGGGCTCCGCATTGAAAAAGTCCTCGAGAGTCTTTAGAGCAAAGAATTTTATCTTCTTGGCTCGTGCATTTGCATCTGTGGACGCAGTTGGACGCGAGCTCAAATACTTCTTATATGCATTCTCACTTGTCCGCAACACACCAGCCTGCAGACGAATAAATTTGTTGCAATTCAAAAATAAGAAATAATACGAATCCGCTTACTATATGATGGCTCTTTTTGATCTCGTTCACGGTCAGATATTCCTCTTCTAGTAAGTCTTGTGGAATGGTGCCAATAGTTGAGTTGTCATTAATGTTGAACGGACGATTCAAAAATAGATGCAAATCCAGCAAGTGCGCTGTATCATCTGTGGAGAATATCGAGTAGGCAGTGCCACTGCGTCCCGCACGAGCACAACGGCCAACCCGATGGACAAACAGCTTGGGCATTCCCGGAAAATGTAAGTTTACAACGTAATCCAAACTGGGAATATCAATACCACGCGCGGCAACATCTGTAACGATGAGGACGGAAACTTTTTTGCTTGCAAATTTCGCGGTATTGATTTTACGTGCCGCAGGATCTAAACTGGAATACACTGAAGTATTTGATATTCCCGCCTGCGTAAGTATCTAAAAGCATTCCAACGTATGTTATTAATTAATTTCGCAATTAATTGAGTTTTTGTTACTCACATATGAAATAAGCTCGACATGATGTTGAGTGCCGGCAAAGACGACAGTCTGGGAATCCTTGGGTATCACATATTTTAACAATACTACCAACGCTGTATAGCGATCATCTGGCCGACAGTATAGAAACTTTAAGGACAGTGTTTCTGGTAGCTTAGACTCTAAATCCAAACGAATAAGAACGGGATCACTAAGTCCAGCGCGTGCGAATTCCACTAAAAGCTTTGGCAGGGTAGCCGAGAACATGACAGTTTGGCGAGAGGAAGGCAACCGGTGCAGCGTCTCGTTCAATTGTTCGCCAAAACCCATTTCAAAAAGTCTATCGGCTTCATCAAAGACAACATACTCTGGAAACGGGAATTTGATAATTACAATTCTAACAATATATTGGAAAATTTGTTGTATCTCACCTATCGAGTTTAGTTTTAAATCCATTTCGACGCAAAGGTGAAGGAATCGACCCGGCGTAGCTACAATGATATCGGGACATGTATGGATAGCAGAAAATTGGGAGTCCATTGAATCTCCGCCCAGAACCAAAATGGTCTTTAGTTCCATAAAGCGACCAAGATCTTTGATAAATTTATACGTTTGTACAGCCAGTTCACGGGTTGGCGACAGGATCAAAGCACGTGCACCTTTTGTGGGCTCCCTTCGTTGAAGCTTCTCAAACATAGGAATCAGGAAGCAAGCAGTTTTTCCCGAACCTGTCTTTGCCATGGCCACTACGTCCCGGCCCTCTAATATTAGTGGAATCGTTTTCCGCTGGATTGGTGTAGGCACCTTATAACCACGTTTTGTTATGCCTTTCAGTAATTCGAATCCCAAACCCAATGATTGAAACCCACCGCTCTTTTTCGACTTGGGCTTGCTTTTGAGGATGTCATCGTTGCCGCCAACGTTGTTGCTTTGTTCCAATGAGGGAAAGCCCGGTATTTCGTCTTGATCTTTCTTACCCTATTTACAAGTAATCTATTATTATAGAATGTATATTATTTAAAAGCAATTTAGACTCACCATTTCACAAGATTATTGTTAAATGAGCAAACAAGTTTCTTACACGTGCAGATACAATAGTGTGCCCGTTTAACGTATGGCAAACTATCGACAAACTAAATATCGATTTCTGGAATTGTATATCAATCAAAAGATATTCAGATAAGAACTGGTTGTGAATAAACCATTAAGTTATTTAATACTCTCCTTAATAATATTTACAAATCCCCAATCTTCTGGGGAATGGTTACTGAATTACTCAACTCACAATATTTGAGCAACTATCGTATCGGTCAGTTGCTTTCTTTACTAGTAATCGGCGCGTAAAAATAATTGAATTTTAAACCATTTATTTTCAGATAAGCATCTTTTTTATCTCTAAATATTTCAAGAATTCAAGAAAAATAATTATCTAAACGTATACTTACCACACTTTCAAATGTAAACATGAAAAAGAAAGGCTACTTCTGCCCAGATGATGATGATTATCATCTTCATCATTAATTAAATTTAAGAAGAATTACTGATTTACATAATTAAAATTTGATGATCATATCAGTTATCAGCCATAAGCTTTATGAAATCTGATGTCAACATTCGACATCCAACATACAACATCTAACATTCGCTATGTGAGCTTATGTATCATATCCGCAACTGTTAATTGATAAGACGCCTGATAAGTCTCTGAGGAAGCCAACAGATGTTTATTCAGCAGTGATAAGGCCATGAGTTGATCTGTTTTGCAAAGAGCTCGCAAAGTGATTTACAATTGCATTTTAGTCCGTGCAAGCTTAAGTGATTCTTCGCATTCTTCGTTGGCCATCGGCCTCTGTACTGTCAATTGGATATGAGGAACTCGCGCTGAATTTGAATGGATTAGGTCACCATCGGCTCAATGATGACACTCCCAAAATAAACAAATAATTATTATACAGTTATTTGCGTATGCATGGGTAGCTGGCAGCGGATTGCCCTCGAAATGATAACAGTCGATGGCAGCTGAAGAGGCGTCGTAAAACTCTCCAGCCGATAATCGGAATCCAGATAATGCGGCAGCCCGCGAAATATAAGGCATGCAGCCGCACAGGGGCGGGCATAGTGAAAGTGAAATTGAAATTGGAAGAATCATGAATTACCTGCTCACTGCGGCGCTCCTTATCGCCGTTGGCTCGCGGCAGATCCGTGCGCACGGCATGATGCTTAATCCACCGAGTCGCTCTTCGCGCTGGCGCTTCGACCGATCGGCGCCTCAGAACTGGAACGACAACGAGCTCTTTTGCGGAGGCTTATATGTAGGTTTCACAAGTTGCAACTGGACTTTTTCCCAAAAGCTTATTATTTGCTCCCATGAAGACCCAGGTCAACAATGGCGGCAGGTGTGGCCTGTGCGGCGACAACTATTCGCTCGCGCAGCCCCGTCCGAACGAGATCGGTGGAAAGATTGGAGGCACGGGCGTCATTACCAGGCGGTACCGGGCGGACAATGTAGTCCGCGTCGTCGTCAAGATCACCACCAATCATTTGGGGCACTTTGAGTTTCATTTGTGCAACCTGGACCAGTTCCAGGCTGAGTCAGAGGAGTGCTTCGAGCAACATCGCCTGCTCTTCGCCGATGGCAGCGACCAAATGTGGATTGACACCCGTACAGGCGAGATAGATGTGATCGTCATCCTGCCTGAGGGTCTCATCTGCCGGCACTGTGTCCTGCGTTGGACCTATGTGGGCGGTAAGTGACCTCCTCTGATTAGTTTTTGAGGTATTATCCCTTCAATAACGACTTGCGTAGCTAACAACTGGGGAAACTGTGGCAATGGCACCGGAGCCCTTGGATGTGGTCCCCAGGAGACCTTCAAGAACTGCGCAGATGTGAGCATCTACTGGGGTCGCAACTTTTTTTTGGAGCCGGTAGGCTATCGCTTATCTAAATGGACACCGTGGACGGTTGACGACAGGAGGGGCTGAAAGAAAGAGAAAGAGAATTCTATTTCGAATCAACTCGAATCAAGCATTTCCATTTTTTCAAGTAGGGAAATGATCAAATTCTGTTCGAGTCTGAAAGGCGTTTTGCGACCTGCTACACTGCTTGCAATGAGGTGCGTTTTGTATTTAGCCAAGACACTCACCATTTCGAGCAGAATCGCTTTCGAGAGGCTTTTTTGTACAAATAAAAATTTTACGTTATTAAGCTTTTTGATTTCATGAAATGACATTTTAAATTTGTCTTGTCAATATCCGTAATTACTTAAATTACTTTCTTTAGAAAAACGATTTTTAATTCCTGTATTCGGTGTGATATATGTTGTACGAGCTGCTGTGGGTTACGTTCCGCTTATGAACGAATTGAACTGCTTGCATTAGGTTCCACA
Source organism: Drosophila nannoptera (assembly GCA_020883555.1). Classification (NCBI taxonomy): domain Eukaryota; kingdom Metazoa; phylum Arthropoda; class Insecta; order Diptera; family Drosophilidae; genus Drosophila; species Drosophila nannoptera. The sequence continues at coordinate 562,869 of JABVZY010000051.1, read as the reverse complement.
GAATGCCAATGGCATTTCGACTCACTAATTGCTTACGTTCCAAGCGCTACGTATTCTCATTTTGGAAGTATGTTGCAAATTTATAAATATTATTTTGCATATATTTCGGTTATTTACCTATTAAAATCAATTTCGTCAGATGATACCGACTATCGTTCTAATAGAGAATTATAATTCAACCTTTGGTTTCAGTCTTCCTAATACCAGACGGGATTGGCACCCAAGAGCTTAAACTTTCAAATTTTTATGGAGCCAATTTTGAAATTTCGGTAAATAAATTTGCGTCGATTTATGTCTGTTGGTCCATAAAACCTTATCTCACATAGAGTTAACTATGCCATTTTCTGAACTTTCGCGAAGACCTTCAACCAAAGACAGCCAAAAATGGTTTATTCAAGGCTGCAAAATAATTTCGCTAGGTTTATGGGAATGTACACTCCCTTGGAGTCTTCTAAAAATATACAGTAAGCATTGGACATAATTGTTTTTATTTAGAATAATTTAAATAAGATTGAAAATTTCGATAAGCTTATTAAAAGTTCTATGTTCAAACTAATATTAGACATAGCCAAACGGTAGAAGAAAGTGAATCTCCACTTGTTAGGAGTGATCACTGTACTTTGTGATATCGCAACACCATTTAGGCGTAAAAGAAATCTAGTTGAATTGCCTAGATTAGTCACCTTTGTTATTGGGATCTCTTCCTAAAGATATGGAACCAAATATTTCGATGCTCCTAATTGAGCAACCGTAAAGATTTCGCTAAAACGTCGATAGAATAAGGTGATAAGGAGTATATGATTGCTGTGCAATGCCATATCGGTTCCGAAAATCTCAGTTCTGCACCTCCGATAAGGCATAGAGTGGGCGGATATATAAGGCCTGGCACCGGGCCGGCCAGATCAGTAAATATAAGAGAACCCAGCCAAATGAAGTACCCTAAATCCATTCTTATTTCCACTTGCATGGTGCTGCTCAGCTGCCTGGTGGGGCGCCTGGAGGGGCACGGCATGCTCTTAAGTCCGGTGGGCCGGTCCTCGCGCTGGCGGTACGACGCCTCCGCGCCCGCGAACTACGATGACAGCGCCTTGTACTGCGGCGGATTCTGGGTAGGTGTAGTCCGGGCGCTCAAGGCAGCAGCCAGATAACCCATCTCCCTTCGCCTCATGCAGAAACAAACCGAGAACAATGGTAAATGCGGCCTGTGCGGCGACGACTACAGCTTGCCAGCGCCACGCCCCAACGAGCTGGGCGGCCAATACGGCGAGGGCGTCATCGTGGAAAGCTACGTCGGCGGCGGACTGATCAAGGTGAATGTGCTCATCACGGCCAACCACCTGGGCCACTTCAGCTTCCATCTGTGCAACCTGGACGAGCAGGGCAGCGAGTCGGAACAGTGCTTCGACAGGTATCCCCTGGCCTTTGCCGACGGCAGCCAGAAGTACTACATTGGCTCCAACACGGGCAGCTACGATCTGACCCTACAGCTGCCTAGCGGCCTCAGCTGCAAGCACTGCGTGCTCCGCTGGACCTACACGACGGGTAAGCGAGTCAGCAATATATATTCTTATATGTGTGTATAATGCCTCAATCCCTCCAGGCAACAACTGGGGCGTTTGCGAGGACGGCAGCGGGGCAATCGGCTGCGGAGACCAGGAGAACTTCAAGAACTGCGCCGACATCAGCATCCTAAGCTCGGCGCGAGCAATAGTCGAGCCGCCCGAGCTGCCAGTGCTCGTCGAGCAGTCCGTTGACGCATAGATGTAGATGAAGCTCATCTATGGGAACTATCCTGCACTGCCACATCTCCACATCGTGTTCCCCCGCATGGAATCAGAACTTTTCGTTTATGAATGCACTTTTCGTTTTATTCAGTAAATTATTTTATAATATATTTATGTATATATATATACTATGTATAAACTTGGTGTATATATATGTGTTTGTGTGTGTGTGTGAGTGTGTGAATTATTTGGTTTTCTCTCTTGGTGGCTAGCCCGTGCATCTAATGACTGGAGCCTACTCCGCGTAACGTAAATATCCTGCTGCAAATGCAGTTGTTGTTGCTGGAAATTGCGTCCTCTCTCTCTCCCGCTCTCCCTTTACTAACTTCTTCCTTGTATTTTAATATTCAATATGAAATATTTCGCATTTATGCTAAATATATAAATATATGTAAATGTAAATGTATATATAGCATATAATATATAATATACATAATATGTATATATATATGTATGTACGTTTGTGTGTGTGCAATATTTGTAATTTGTCGGCTCACTTAGACATACGTTCACAATAACTGCTTAATAATTAGGCTCACAAATAAGATTTGTAAATCGATTTGCATTTTTTTTCCTTTTGTTTTTTTTTTTTTTGAGTTTACAAAGCGTTCAGGTCGTTGGCAAATTAAAGAATTGAATCAATTCAAGTGCTAATTTCTCTACTTTCGCATTTCAAGTGGGAATTGTGCGATCGTTTACTTAATATAAGCACGGCTCATCTGCATCTTCAAGCATTTGTCTTAACAATCAACCAAAACAAATTACGAACAACAATTGGAAACGTTTCTGTAACTAACTGTTAATTGTATTATCATGTACTCTATCAAAGGGATTGCCACTAGTAATTTCGTCAAATTGTTATTAGCTCGCTCTCTCTCTCTCTCTCGATGATAAAAACTCTGGTAAACCCGAAAGCTACGTAAGTACATCTTCAGATTAAAACCTATAAAAAC
>JABVZY010000051.1:422252-438368 GCA_020883555.1 Drosophila nannoptera | reverse complement strand
CTTGTCATGTGTCGGCCTTTGGCTCAATTGTTGGTTTGTTCGTCTGTTGTTGTTCCTGTGGTTTTATTAGCGGCCCTCGATTCGACAAGTGACGAACTAAGCCCCGACTCGCCTGGGCCTACTTATGGGACCACTTACCTCCAATAAACCTATTTATATCGCTCTCTCGCAATTAAAAAACAATGATGGAGTGAATTGAATAATAGCTGAAGAGGCAGATCGAGCTTTAAGCGGTTGGCAATAGGAATGGCAGAAGAGCCCAGTCGAAGGGCTTTATCCGTTCCGTATCTGGATGTCAAATCAATGGCTATACTAGGAGCAATATCGTGCCTTCTAATGGAACCATTCGAGAATATCTTATAATGGATTTCGTAACTCCAACTAGGCTAGAGTTGATAATAGAATAATAGCAGATGAGGCGGATCGAGCTTGAAGAAGTTGGCAACGGGAGCTGAGCCCAGTCGAAGGGCATTATCCATTCCGTATCTATATATCAAATCCATGGCTATATCAGGAGCAATATCACGTCTTCAAATGGAACCATTCGAGAATATCTTAAATGCATTTCATAACTCCAACTTGATTGCAGTTGATCATGGGATAATGGCTGATGAGGCAGATCGAGCTCCAAGCAGTTGGCAATAGAGATTAGGAGAACATCCCCGTCGTCCCCCTATTATCCATTCCGTATCTGGCTGTCAAATCAATGGCTATATAACGAGCAATATCGTGCTGCTAATGGAACCGCTCCACAATATCTTAATTGTATTTCCCAACTCCGAGTTGGATTTGCAGTTGGGGCTGGAAGCGGAAACGCTTAGCGCTATCTGCGGGGTCATCATTAACCGCAATCAGCGCGTATTTCGTGCCAAATGGCAAACAATATGGGACTCCAGGTGTGGCAGGCTTTCACCTAAGCTGCGGCTAGGGAATTAGGCGCAGCAACAAAACAACAAAAGTTTTATTTAATCTGTTGATCTGCTCATGTGTCAAGCTGGGAAAGCCGTGCAGCAGGCCGAGGCGATTTTTCTCTCGCACTCTGAAGTTTTCCGAAGAAGAAAATTTTAAGACAGCTTAGGTGTTCCTTTTTTCCCGCACAATGTGGAAAGCGTAAAAAGTTTAAAAAGCAAGATAAAGAACGCGAAATGAGGGCAGCGAGAAGTCGCTCAGCGCACGTGAATCGCAGGGAATCGGGGAAAAAGTGGGGAAAATCTTAATATATTTAACACTTCTCGAGAGGAAACTTCGCTCTCACCTGTATCGAAATTTAATTTATTGCATCAAATTTAATTACTGCTGAGGAGGGACCGAGAAGTTAGGGTATCCCTTGAGCAAAAGGGGCGCGACATCGTGCGCTGCAAAGTGCGCCAAAGGCTCTCTCTCCTGCCTGGTCTCAGTCGCAGTTCTGGTGCTGGTCCTGGTCCTTGTCCTTGGCGTCGCCGAGTCGGCGCCTTCCAAGCCGCATAGAACTTGCCAAGTTGGACTGTGGGGGGAAACGCCGCAAGCGCTTCTGGCAGAGGCCCAAAACTTTTGGGCTTGTTGCGAAAACACACGCGGCGTGTTAAAATCTTATCAACAATTGCAGAAGCCTCGTGTGTGTGTGTGTGTGCGTGTGTGTATGGGGGAAATTAAACGCAAAATGCGTTAATCATGAGAAGAGCTGCGAGGGAGAGGGAGAGTGGGGAGAGAGAGACTTCTCCTACAGAACGCAATTTAATTTGCGTTAAACGAGCTCACGCCGTTGATTAAAGTAGCTCAGAGTTTTCCTTGGCCCGGCCCGGGGGGGCGTGGCTGTTGCGCCTAATTTTATGCAACAACAGAAACTTTTACACGCGTCGTCGCCTTCTCGTGTGTGTCAAAAGGTAACTTCGGGCCAAAGTTCCTCTCGCAGCGCCAAACAATGGCAACAAAACAAGAGCCGGCAAGCATTCGAGGATATGTGCCTAATCCAGGCTGACAGCCGCACGTATCCAGCTGAAGATAAGAGGACTGCAACTTTTCTTCCCCCCCTCCCTCCCCCGGTCTCGAGTGCGGCGAGTGGAGCGGCTGAAGCCAAAGTTTGATAAATTACCCGAATTGTGATAAGGCCTTCAAGTAAGTATTATTAACAATGTTTTCCAACTGAAGTAACTGCGCGGATGCTATCTGCCCCGACTCTCGAGTTTACAACTTTCTTCAAGGTTCAGATTGCCTGGACGCATTACGATCAATATCGCTCAATCGAATGAATTTCATTCATTATAAAAATTTATTTAAAGGGAAAATTTGTTTAAAGGCCATCCCCATTAGCTGGGCCGCTCTAGCGGTGCTCGGGACTGCAGCAGGCCCCGCCAAAAGGAGTTTATTTGTTTAATTTGGTGGCGCCCAGGTATGCCACGCCCCGCAGCCTTTGTGGGCGCGGCGCATTTAGTTATTGCCTTCATACAAAGCGCCGCCTGCTCCGGATGAGTTTTTAGGCAGCCAACTGCAACTGCAACCACACAGAGGCCAGCACACCCCCCCTCGCATCCCCCTCGCATCCCCCTCACTCCCTCGCTGCACTTGACAAACTAAGCATACATATTATTTACACTTTTGAACGCGCAACGTTGCGTCACGTTGAGTTTGCAACGCGTTTGCGCCTCGCATTTTATGAATTCATTTCCGTTCATTTACGCCTGATGGGAGGACGACGGCGCCGACGACGGGCCGCGACTCCGCCATCAGTTAGCAGGGCCTGTAATTAAGTTAAACTGCCCGAGGGCGGCGGGGGGCGCGGCGCGGCGAGGGGCAAGGGGTTAGCCTCCATGGCAGCCCTAGGCATCTGCAATTACATTCGGCCCCTATCACAAAAATGTGCCACCAGAAGGGCATTGTTCCAGCAGCTGCCAGCTGGCATGTGGCATGTGGCAGGTGCGAAACGGGCCGCCCACATGACAGTCGGCCGTCGGAGGATATAATCTTGGAGGTGAAGCCGAATGCTATGCATATCATAAGCGTGCATGTGAGGATAATCCAAGCTGTCAGCTTGATGCGAGTGGGAAAAAATTAATTGAAGCTCAGGCCGGGCGATACGCTTGATTCGCCCTGAGATCGAAGCTAGAGTTTTACTCAAAATAGTTGCCACATCCTGTAGGAGGGATAACTTAAGCATGAAATGTCCTGAACGAATTAATTTATGTGATGGTGTAAAGATAAATAAGAAGTCGGGCGGGGGGCTGTGTCTCGGCAACGAACGGCTTTGTATAAGCCGCAGCAAAAAACTCGTCACACATCTGCCATTATTAAACCCATCCATACAGCCTAGAGGATGTGCGTGCGTGTGTGTGTGTGCGTGTGGGGCGACGGGGCGAGGCGAACAGCAGAATATTAATTAATTTCTTTAACGCGCGCTCGAGCACCACAACAATGAGTGGCACAATGCTCTGGTTGTAGCAGCTCCCAGAATTATGCTATAAATATTTTACTTGCCATATTAATATGACGACAAGGGCATCAGCGGCGCCGACTACGACGCTGACGGCGACGCCGACGGCGACGGCGACGGCGACGGCGGCGCTATCTTAATGAATTTCAATATGGCGTCAGTCAACCCGCGGCGTGGCGCATCTCCTCCTCGCCTGCAGACGCAGTCTGCTGCCTGCCCCTCTGCGCCCCTCGTTCACGCCCTTTCATGTGGGGAGCGCGCCGGGCAAGTCCTTGAAATCCTTGCACTTGATGGCTGTTAATTAAAAGCCGCTTAGAAAACTGTCGCCCAAGCGAGTCGCAAATCTCGCACTCGACACTCGACAACTTTTGAGTGACTCCAGAATCGCATGCATTTCAAATGGGGATCCTCGAGTCCTCGAGTCGACCCGGGCCTCGCCCTTGATAGCCCAGATAAGCAAATTACTCTTGTGTGTGCTTAAGGGCTGCGAGCCTTGACTTTTGTTGTCTGCCAGCCCAACGTCTTGAGTGTCGCCAAGTTTCTGTCTGGCTCGGCCGAGGATTCTATATTTAATATCTCAATCTGCTGGCATTGAAAATGTCAGCTCGATATAACTCACAAAAAAGCTTTTACTGCTGTGACATCAACTTCTGTCTTAAGCAAATGCTTTTCGTTCTCCATATGTGGAAGGAAGCCCTCCGAATTCGCGGAACGACAAGGATATTCTCTTGCAAAAATTCAGGCATCGGCAATATCTAACTGAGGTGAGGCCCCAGCATCTGCTTCTCGCTGCCCGAAGAGCAACAAAAAGTTAATAGTAAGCCTCGGTCTCGACCTAAACGGGCTGGCCAGACATTTCAATTTCCAGCATACTCTTTGTGCCCGTAACAATTACCCTACTGAGGCACACACACAAAAAACCAGGACGCGGCATGACTCTGGTTTCGGTGTTTTTCTTGGCAGAGACACTGCCAGGCAGAGCTCGGCCGGGGCAGGGGGATCAGTGGCAAATGACATTACGTTCCATTATCGGCCAGACGGCGGACTCTTCGCAGTCCGAGCGAAGTGAAGTGGCAATGGCCACAACGGAGCCCACACAGCCCATATTCGCATACCAAATAAAAAGAGCCACAAAATCCATTCAGACACCGCCAGCGGCTCCGCCTCTTCGGGCAGAGCCATTTTCCAAACTTCTCGCCCGAAAGTCCCTTTCAAGGGGCGCGCATAAAAGTAACTTCCCGTCGCCAGGCGGCACAAAAAAGGCTAAAAAGCGATAACAAAACTATTAAAACTCCGGCGACACCACACACACACACACACATACAGGCACACACATATACATACTTACGCACATTATTTATTTCGCCCTGCCCATTCGGATCTATGCGTCTGAATGGGACTCTGTGCTTATGGTTTTATTTCGTTACATTCGGTTGCCGGGCTGAGTGCGGGCCGCAGCGGAAATAGAAATCCTTTAACAGGGGATTGCGAAATAAATTTTTCACTTTACCACGTCCCGTGCAGCCGACCCAGCCGGAGTAGCCGGCAGCTCCGCCTGCAGCTCAGCCGTGCATGTTGCCCTAATGACGCGCAACGCCTGTTGCCCCGTCCAGCCAGCCGGATGGGCATTTTGTTTTGCTTATAGCTTCAGCTGGAGGGGGAGGGGGAGCGGTAGCTGGAGCTGGAGCTGCATTTGGCAAGCGACAAGCGAAATGAGTGCGGCCCTGGCGGGCTCTGTGACAACTTTATTTCGCATTTATAGCCCCTTCTTCTCTCGAGCCTCGCATTAAGCTGGCTTCTGTATTTATTCCTTGCATATCCGCCTCCGTCCCCTCCCACAAGACTTAAGACCCTTGCAATGCCTCTACTCGGGCGATTTCCAATGCATAAGCTAGGCCCGGCTTAATTGCCCCATAAGATGACATTGCTTTGCTCTCAGCTCAGGTTGGCCGAAGGCCTGATAATTGGGCTTTACTTAATCTCTGATATTAGCCGATGAGTGGGAATTACTTCCCATAATTATAGTTATGTCTTAGGGCAAAGCTCGCATAAATTCCAACTCCAGCTATTTGCCGTCGTCATGACTGTAAGATATTTGCCCCAGTCGGGGATTGGGGCTGGATTTATGAGCCGAAGCCAGAGAATAATTTTTAATTTAAATTTCTTGTACATTAAATTAAAGATTAATATAGAGGGGCGAAGGCGGATGACAATCGCCCGAGGCCCCCCGGAGAACGCGTGGCACTTAATTTAGCAGACGTCCTGCCAGAACGGGGCCTGCCCCGGCCTGCCCCGGCCTGCCTCTGCGTGGCTGCAGGTGCAAGTCAGCGTAAGACCCGATGTCATTACACATTATGTGGTGAGTGATGGACTGGGGACCGGGTGGATTGCCAATGAATGGCTCGAAAAGTTTCCACAGGCAGTGACAAAGTTTTGCGCCAAAAAATTTCCCGAGCATATATACGATTTTTCTCGCGCTTGTGTTTAATAAAAAACAGGAAAAGCGCTTAAGCTATTAAAAAAGTATTTATAAAGTATTCCGAGGCACAGTTCCTTCGGGCCGAAAGTTTTCCAAGGCCCGCCAGGTGTGCGCCCCAAGCTAGAGCCCGGCTCCGCCCTCCCCCTCTCCGCGGGCGCAAGATAAATTACAAGTTCCCATGATTAATGATTGTGAGGCCGGGCCGGCCTCTCGCCTGTGCCCATCGAAAATTCATTTCATTTCAAAATTGCTTAAGTTCCAATAAATATTCGAATTATACACTTCCCGTCAAAAGTGATCTGCATAAATTGGAAGTCCTTGCCACAGATTATGCCACTCGAAGAGCCCTAATTGATTCAATGCTTGGGGCAGAGTGCATTAATTGAAGTAGATAAAATATTAGAGCAAATGGAAATATGCATTACCTGAGATAAATAGTCGAATGAATGAGATATCGCATATATTGTGCGAAAATCATATTACTTCATCATTCAATTAATAAATTCAAATTGAATTCAAACAGATTTCGCAAATTAGATCGAATGGAATTGCCGGAGACAAACAAAATTCGATACTACGTATTTTCAGATATACACAGCCCGGCCCCGGCTCCGGCTCCGGCTCCGGCAATGCAAATACAAATACAAATACAAACACAATCGAGACTGTGCGCCGGTTACCCAATGGCTTTATTGCAATTGACACTAAAAATGCGAGAGCGAAAAGAACCGTGCGCAGGAAATCAAACAAACACACGTTCGCACAGAGGGGGGAGGTGGGTGGAGGGGGGAGGAGGCGGGAAGGGCAAGGCAGGGCTGAAATTTGTTTATAGATAGAGCGAAAGCGACGCCAACGTCAACGGGCAGCGCAAATGACAACAAAGGAATTTTTCAATATTGCACCGCGTTGCGTATACGCCCCGCCAGCCAGAACAAATAAAATTAAACAAAGCGACAGAGTTGCGATTGCGTTGCGTGGCTGAAGAGCAGCCGAAAAAGGGAGAGGGGGAGGGCGAGACGGTGCGCAACGGAAGCAAAGCGCAGGCGGAAGCAATTGATTTGCATGTGTGCGTGTGCGTGTGCGTGTGCCTGTGCGTGTGCGTGAGCCCATCTGTGTCTGTGCGTGTGCCGGCTATTGCTTGCGAGGTATGCAAATGCGCAGCACGAGAGCAAACACCGACAAATGCCTGGGGAGCTCCTTCGTTGCGCCCAGGACACGGACTGGCAATTGCCTAAAATTCATTAAAGTTCGGGGATAATTTATAAAATAATCACAGCCAGTTCTACCATATTTAACATTTAAAGCCCATAAATCGCCCGCTCAATTATTCATTCAAAGTGCGCAAATGAAATTATTCGCATTGTCATGAGCACAGACTCCCACTCAAAAACCGCGCGCCATTCGGACAATGAATTCGAAATTAAATTGGGAAATCTATTAAAATATTGCAATGGGCAGCTCGTTGCGGACGGGCCAACTTGTATGCCAACTTAATTAACCAAAAATTATACGACCACAATTATAATTAACAAAAATCCCCGCCCCGCGGCACGGCGAAGGGGATATATGCAGATAAGCGTGTGGAATTGCAACTGCCGCGAACGTGTTTAATTTAATTGAGATATATATATATAGATATATATATACAATCGGACATGAAATGTCGGCTCCCCGAAAATACTCGGTAATTATTTGGCCGGACCCGAATTTCGCGAGGCTTAGCCAACGGATAACGCTCCTCTCCGACGGCCAGGCTCAAATAAATTTGAGAGTCGAGAGAAAGGGGCATATAGAGGAGGGGTTTAGAGTCATAAGCGAGGAGACAGGCGGCAATTAAAGAGCCGTGAAAATCGTATTTCACATGCAGGGCAAATCGATCCATCCAGCCATATGCAGGCGAGTGTATTTATTATGCTGGGGCCATTAACAACTTTACGACTAATCAAACAGCAGTCGAACACAGCCGGACTGTGCCCCCCCCCCTCGCTCACATCAAAGCGCCGGAATGGCCGCTGGTCGGGAGGGGCGGGGGGCCAATGATTGATATCACTTGTCGATATATCATAAAATGTTGATTTGTTCATTTCATTGTTTACATGCATTACAATTGCCCGGTACTCCCACACACACACACACACACTCGCGCACACACACACTCACACACACCCACTCTAAACATTGGCCGCATGTGGGACTGCGTTTATTGCCAGGATAACCGAGGCATCCCATCCAGAGCAGGTTTACATTATGGGTGCTCCCATCTTTGATTGTCCTTGTTGTTGTGGCTGTACACGCTGTTGTTGTTGCTGTTGTAGTTGCTGTTGTTGTGGTTGTTGTTGCTGCTGTTTCCATGCGTGTTGTTGGCTTGGAATTTGTTATTTTTGCGCCGGCGTTAGGAACGCATTCATCAATGTAGCAGCAGGACATTGGCAGCGACTAGGCAGGCATTCCCTGTCTGCTGATTATGTTTTTCACTTTTCCCAAGGTTTTCCTTTTATTTTCACTGTCATTTCATTTGACTGCCAGCAACGGGGAAATTCACAAATATGAAGGCATTTTTTCGCCTCGCCTTTTAATACATGCACATAAATTGTGTTATCTTTTTTCCACCACTTTTTCATTTACTGTGTCAACATCCCACCCCCCCCCCCCCCCCCTGGGCGTGTTTTCTGATTGCTCTGGGTTGAAATGTTTTACACTCATTTAAATAAGCTTGCGTGAACTTTATGGGTTTATTTGGAGCTCAGCCTCGGTACATAAAAATACACACACGAGAGCGGGATGGGGAGAGTAGATAATTGAAATATTATATTCAAGGATGGCCAACCCCTTTTCGGGAAGGGAGGGGCAGGCAGCCTTCCAGCTGACAAATGCAATTTGAGCCGAGAGGAACGTTAACGTCTATTATTGCCAAACTTTTCCGCCGCCGTTTAATGGGGAAACTCATGCAGCCAATTTTAATGTGCCGCAACACATTTCGATGTGTTTGAAGCTGGCAGTCAACAAAGTTGCCCCCTGCCCCACGTCCTCCCCTCTTCACAGATGTGGGGGCGGAATGTAAAGTGAAAGCAACACGCTACGGGAATATTTTATTTGCAGTTGCAAGTAAAAGAAAAATTACGCATACGCCCCGCGGTGCAATCACAAGCATCTGGCACGCACAGGCCCCAAAAGCTCTCCCCGTGTACGTGTGCTGGTGTGTGTGTGTGTGTGCAAGATTGAGTGTGTGTGCGTGCTTCCCGAGTTTGCGCCTGTGGGAGACAAGGCCAGGACGCTAACAGACTCTCCACGTGTAATTTTTTGGGCCAGGAATAAATGCAAATAACGACGGCTGTGCGGGGTAATTATAGGAGGGGCGTAGACGGGTCCGCCGATCGGACGACGGACAGCCCGGCGCATTTCCACGTGTCTCATGCATAAAGCATATGCTAATTGGAAAGCCTGATACAAGCAGGGCACAAAGTTTGGCACTGGCCGAGCCGGAAATGCGGTCGAGTTACTGCTGACCGCAGCAGCGATTGTCGTGCTGCTGGTGCTGCTGCTCGACCTCGGCCCGACATGGCCGCAGACATTAGAGCTGCTTGTGACGCACGTCAGCGCATCCGGCTACACTTCTTTTCCGCACAACTCACACACAACTCGAGCGTGTGTGTGCGCCTCTCTCTCTCAGATAAACTCACTTGGATAGACGCCAGCTTAACTTTGCTGCCAGCCGCTATTGATGTGCCGACATTTGTACTTGTCGTTCACTGTCTTTCCGATATGGATCGGCCGGAGCCGTTCGGATGGCTTCTCAAAGTCCGCTCGGCATTAAATCCTGGCCGGGACGCATCAACTCGGCGCTAAGTTATTTGAGCGTGGCCATGCGCATCTGACCACAGACTGGACCGGCAGCCGTCTGTGATTTACAATTATGTCCAGGGCAGGACGCTAAATGGCAGCAGCCCCCCCCCCCCCTCCTCCCCCCTCCTCATCTCCATCGCCCATTCGACTCGTGACTTAGTTGCCTCGGCCCATGTATGTGTTCTGCTCCAGTAACTGCGAATATAAATATTTCAAATGTTGCGGCCTTAATGCCAGCAAAGCTAAGCTTATCTTCTTCCCCCCCTCCCCTTTTTTTTTGTTTTTTTGGAAGCGTATCTCTTTGTTGATTTTCGCGCAGCTGATGCAAATGCAAGCCGCTTATATGTGTAATCCCAGGTCGGGGCTCATTCGGATTTCGGCCAATGCCTCGCATCCAGTCAATTGTTTTACCTGTTTTTTTATTTCGGCTCTTATCTATTTATATATATTTTTTGGAAGCCGTGAGTGGCGCGTGGCCCCTCTCGACGGCCATATTTCATGTCAGCCTTCAGCCAGCAGAAGAATTAAGCGGCATAACGGACTCTAATTAATGAGCTAGAGCGACGGCAACTTCTCAAATTTGGCTCATAAATTATATTATCTATCACAATCCGCGAGCTGCAAAGGAGATGGGCCAAAGAGGGAGTGGGGCGAAGTCCTTGCTCTTCGGATTTCTAGCCAGATGCACAGTAAAGTTGCAACTACTATTATGGGGGCTTATGTTTTCTCATTCCGATCGGAATCGAGGCTGGCTCAGTTGATTTTAATTAAGTTCAGCTTCCCATCATTTGGATTATGTTGCTGTAATCAGTCATAAGGACATTTCATTTGGCTTGTGCGATGCTGCATTCAATCTTAGTCCTTGTCGCCGCTACACTTGTAGTCCTTTGTAATTTACTCTTGTTCCATTTGCTGGGTGTTGAGCTCTTGATTAAACACACTCGTTTATTGGTGTACGAGTGGAGCAGGCTCCTTCGGAGCTCGATCTCGGACTCATGTAAAATGCGGTGCTTCGTTTGCTTCTAATGAAAAATGGACTGTTGCAACAATGCTGCTCGCCGGGCCATAAAACTTGTGCAAGCTTCAGCAGCAGCAGCAGCTACTACAACAACAACAAGAAGAAGAAGAAGAGAAGGAGCAAATGCTGCAAGAACTCGGGAAAACATCCCGCAAAGTGCGGTACATTGCAGTTGCTTATCTAAGCGCAGTCTATTTTCTTAATTTCGCCATCTCGCTAGTTGCTTTCCTTTTCTGCACTTTTTATTTACCCCTTCCCTTCCCTTCCCTTCCCTTCCCCTCTCTGCTTCCGGATATCGGGCAAAAACAGACAGCTTAATTTTCCAGGCTTCATCATATAGCAGCTCTGTGCTTGTAAGCTTGTGGCATGCTGGAGCATGGAGTCCTGCGTCCTTATCTGGCGATACCCTGCCTTGAGCCAGCTCTTTAAAGCTGCAGTTGGAGCAGGAAGAAATTTCCGATTCATCGAGCAGACCTTTAAGCGAGAGCGTATGGGGCTTATCGATTGTCGCAAAGACAAAGCTCAAGGTCACGGCGTAGGCCCCGCTTCGCTTAGGGCATCGAGCTGTCGGTGCTCCAGTTCTTGCCCTCATTATTGTTGTTGTTGCGGCTGCAGTTGCTGCTGTGTTTCGTAATTAACGCCCGTAACAAAATCACGATTGAGATTTCCGACTTTATTTTTTGCATTTCAGAGCCGTGGCCGGCCACCCTTGGTCCGCGCGAACTTTCCTTCCGCATCCTGAAGCTCATTAATTTTAATTTCAGCTCGCCGACAGAAGAAAAAACTCGCCCCGCCCCCCCCCCCCTCGCGCTGGCTACAAAGGCAGCAAAAATTAGCATAGATTATAACCGACCCACCCCCCGTCCCGGGCAGCCCGTGAATTTTTCTGCGGCAGGACAACCCAATTGTTCGGCATGATTAACAGCTTGTTTTTGCAGTTGTGGATATGTTTCACGCAAGTTTATTGGCTTGATTAAGCCGAGCAGGCCGCGGCCATAAAAAGGGTAATGAGGAAATGCGGAATGCGGAAAATAAACAGGGTATGCTTTCGAGTAGATAACCTTGCCTTGGTGTCCCTGGCGTATGCGTAATATTGTCCCAATTGCATTCCCTGTGGCCTCAGTGGGATTCTCTCGTGTCACGCCTGAGTAGCGTCGAGCATTCCGGGCCATCAGATGGCTGCAGTCAAGCGCACTTTTTCTCATTTCACTTTTCAATTAGCCATTCCTCTGCCCATTTTTTGCCCCCCCCCCTCCCCCCAGGCAAATGTCTCAGACACGCAGACGTCATGGCCCTTGCATTGGGGCCAAAGGGCCACTTCTAGGCAAGTCTGTGGCAAAGTACTCGGGCCCGGCTTTTTGCTCTGCGATGATGGAGCACACTCTGGCTGGACACACTCTGCCCGCTTTAAGAGATATTTTGCATGCCCACGCACTCTTGATTATGGGGAATTAATTTATGCGAGTGGAAAAGGAAAACTTTGCTGACAATTAGCAAAACGAAAAAATGAACGTCCTTATCGCCATGAAAGTTGGGCCGAAAAATGTCGCAAATACTGGCATTTGCAGCGGAACTCTTGCTGCCACGCCCACCGACACGCCCAGCAGCGTGCAGTAATCGGCTTATCAAAGGGCTTTCGGCCGCCCGCTCCAGACCATTTCATCATATTAGCTGCCCGTTCGAGTATATGAAATTTATTTTCAAACTTTTAACGAGCTTCGCTTTGCATTTGTGAGCTGCTGCAGTTGCTGCAGTCCACTGAAAAAGCGGATTAATTACATGTGCAGAGCAGCGCCCATTCCTCAAAGAAAATTAAGACAAATTCAATGAGAATGTATGTGTCTAATATGCTTCTCCAGAGCTGCTCAACGTGAGGAAATTGTATCGAAATCATGCCAGAACATTTATGATGGAGCCATCAAGTGGAATGCCTGTGCATTGGAGTAAAGTCAAATGTAATACACTTTTATTTATAACCTGTTATGGCGTCAATTCTAACACGTACTTAAATGTAATTTCCCGTAAAGCGGAACAGCGAAAGGCCAGCAAAGCACAAAATTAGACAAGGAAAAAATGCCATGAAACATAACCGAAGAACGGGATGAATAATGAGCCTGGCATCGGATATAGCGCGGGCCCGCCCGGCAACAGTAAAGCGAGAGCAGTAAATGGAGGCGGGCAGTACCAACCGCAGGCGCAGCCACAAAAACGCCATAGAACTTGGCCAGAGCAAGGGGCTGACCAGAGCGAGGGGGAGGGCAGGGGGCAGAAACCTTTTTATTGATGCTTTTACATGTCATAAAATATTTTTATAACATACTTTCGGGCGCGGACCGAAACATTTTGTTAATGCTTTGGCACAGAAAACCGCCATGAAAGGGGAGCAGATCCCCCTCCCCCCTCCCCACACACACATTCGAGCCGGGGTTTTTTTTTTTTGGGGTTTTTTCGGGCTGGACATCAAAAAGTAAACAAAATAATTATCAAGTGGCTTTCGAATTAACATGAATTTGAAACATGCATGAAATTTTACAACTCTGAACTATTCCTGCTCGGCTCGAACTTTGCGGGTCGCCAGAAGCCAAATGGGAACACATTTGTTGAAGAGGGGGAACATCATTTTTCCATTGTGCGTAAATACATTCTCCAACAGAAGCAACAAATCCAATTTGGATTTCGACAAACTCAAATTTGCATATTTCTATTGTTGGGGTTTGTTTCATTTAGCTTTGAATATTTCCGAGGAACATGAGGAGTGCTCCACCATAGAGAGAGAACATGGAGCTGCCCTTCATGATGATTTTTCTACTCAGACGAAACTAAACTCCTGATGGAAAAAATATATTTTTTGTAATTGCCTCCGCTTTGCTTTATGTTTGCTCCGAAAATTTGTTAAGATGGAAAACTATGGCAAATAAATTTGGCACAAATGGAAAACTCTTTAAGGGATAACTTTATGGAGACTGAGATATTCATGTTAGGGTCCGCACCTGGACAGACTTCCTTATTGAATGCGATTGACATATGCACAACATTTTATGCCCGATTATATTTTGAGAGCATATTCGAAACTTCTAAGGCATAAGATCCGCATAAAATGTGCTCCCGGGATAAGCTGCCTGAGGTAATTTAAATACGCTTACCAATGTACAAATGTGTTCGCCTATGAGCCGAGCTCAGTGGGGCTCCAGCCCCCGGGTTGGCTGGCCGACTTAAGCCCTTTCATGTCGGGCTATTTAAATTCGTTAAAGCGCTGGCAATTTGACTGACAAGCAACGTCAAAGGGCGCGTATACTTAATACGCACGAGACGTGCTGCTCAACATAACAAGCACAATAAACGTCAGAGTGCCGAAGGAGCCGAAGGAAGGGTTGTGTCTCCCCACGCAGCGTGCATCAAAACGCCATAAAGAACATGTTGGCGAACCAATAAAGCGTAGACAACAGCGGAGGGGGGGGGGGGGGAGGGAGCCGACGACTAAATGAATGAACTGCAGCAGTCTCCGCTAAACAACTCATACGAATGCGAGCGCGTCCGTATGAGGTCACGTAGCCGGAAGACTTGCACTCACGACAGCCAGGCAGGACGTGGGCAGCGGGACCTTTTTCGCCAGAATCGCCGATCGAGTGATAGGCGCCACACACGCTCGCCCCCGACTTGTCGCAGGCCCAAGCTGGGGCGCACAGGCCGGGCGGCCTGCGGTCAGGAAGCTGGAATTTCGGGACGTGAGGTCATTTGGTAAATGCTTTAACAATTTAGATAAAGTTAACACATTTCTTCGCAGGCAGCCCGAGTCGGGCCGAAAATGTAAAAAGAACCTGGCAGCCACTGCAAATGGGCATAAAATTAGTTAGGTCAGTCGTTGGGCACACACGTCTGCGGATGTGACCGACGCGCAGTCACTCGCCGGATGCCCTTGACACTCACGAGCGGGGCAGCACAATGAACTGAGACGGGGCGGGGCAAGGACCATGCACAAACGTTTATTGCCCTGATAAGAAAAGCAAAACAGAGCGGCATAAAAAATGGCAGCTCCTCATTTGCCTGGAGTTCAGTGTTCGCGGCGCTCTGACTGATAACTGGCCGGCCGAAGGGGTCGTCCTGCTTGGCATGCAGATGCGCACGCAGCGCTCATAATTTACTCAAATTTACATCTGTCAAATGGGCCATGTGCCACGCCCCTGGTGGGCCACTTTAAAGGAGCCGCAAAGTTGAAGCCAGATTTGGGCACACGGGGCGTATGCTTGATTTCTACTTGAATTGGCCCAGCTTGAAGGGAGAATTGAAGAGGAGGACATACGGCTTTTCCATGTTGCACGTGAATTAATAGCTCTGCTGGCCACTGCCAGCTGCATCCTTTCGGAATGGACCGCAAGTAGCTTTTATCTGGCATTTCCGCTGCCGCCGCCTGAAGGAAGCTGCGAACAGCTGCCACAACGCAACAATGGCCTGATAAGCCTCGCAATACAAATAATTCCCATTCTGCAATTAGCTGGAGGAGGGCCTCCCGCCGGGACATGTGCACCGTGTTGAAGAAGGGCTGCTCCACTTAGATCCAATGCGAAGGAACTATTTTGCAAATTTAAGTTTGTGTAGGCAAACGAAAAGGATAACTCTCCAGCTGAATGTCGGAGAATGTTCCCCCACTTGGAGAGAGCTTACTTATTTGTGAATTGCTCTGGCTGGGGGGACTATCGCTGGCCAGCTTCCCGCACACAAAATGGCCGCAAATTGTGCTTTTATTGTGCATCGTAATTGCAAATGAAAACTTAAAAGCTAAGGAAAATTCAGCTGAACTCGGCGGCCAGCGGGCAGCCAGGGCGGGCCCTCAGCCCGAGACGCATCCATTCATTATGCAGGCCATGTGCAAAGTGCAAAGCAGTCGAGTGCCAGAAGCAGACCGAAATGGCGGCTGCTGAGGATGCCGCCTCGGCCTCGGCCCAGCGGCGGGCGCAGCTATGACTGCAAATCCGGCAACGGGCGCTGCCGCAGGCATTAGCGTCGCAGCAGCTCAGGCGGAATGACGGACAGACAACGGGACGCAGCGACAGATCGCCGGACAGACAGGGGGAGGGCGAGGCCAAGACGGACAAGCGAATCGCCGAATCGCTGCTGCAGTCGCTGTTGTTCTCTATATAGAAATAAAAGCCGAGCAGACGCAAGTGCTTTGGAAATAATTTTAATTTTTTCTAGGCGCCCCCTTGGCTGCTGGCATTTTGATTATACTTTCAAATGGAATTTACAACAAGTCCGAGATAGTTGAACGTGGCGTAAACTGCATTTAATTATTAACAGCAACAACAACAGGCAGCACAACGGGCCAAAACAATCGCCCAATGGCCCCATTCAGCAGCAAGCCCGGCCAGCGCG
>JABVZY010000051.1:397693-408090 GCA_020883555.1 Drosophila nannoptera | reverse complement strand
GTCGGAATGGCCTCCATGGCGTCAATTTTGTTGCCGTCGTTATCAATTAAGCGACACGTTGTGTAGCCCGGCCCAGTTGCCGTCAATTGACCGAACAGAATGGCCAAAGGACGCACGGCCAGCCTGCGTCCGGCAATGGGGTCAACTGGACTCCTGGCACTTGTGCTTGAGCCAAATAACAACCTGCAATCGCCTAGCAAAGCCATCAAGCCTATAAAGCAATACAAAGTTATTGCTCTACAAATTGCTAACACTCGGCGCTGCTCTCGGAGGCTTTTCGAGTATTTCCAGCAGCAGAATGTGCGTAGGCACACACACACACACGCACAAGCACACATTTTCAAATTGGGCTACAATCGAAATTTCATTCTTATAATTGTTACACGACCTGCCGCCTGCCTCTAATCTTCAGCTCGGACAAGGCATTTCCCAATCAAATCCTTCACTCGTAAGTGAAGGCCCAGCACATTTTAGATCGAATGAATTATTGGAGATAGTTAATCGATGCAAACTTAATTGGCCTAATAAAATGCCCTCCGATTGTATGAAATTGAAATTTTCTTAATTGCGACGAGGTGCTCAGAGAGAGAGGGAGAGAGAGGGAGCGAGAGAAGTTATCAGAATAAGTACTCGATACTTTGAGTCGAAGCCTCGCTAATTGAAGCCCGTGAGGCTTTGCTCTGGAATATAATAGACCTTGCGGCCTTTTTCCATTTCTTTGCCTCTCCTACATGCTGCTGCGGCTTACACACATTGTAATTGGAGGACCACAGGAGCAGCAAGTAATCTGTGGGAGACTGCTTCTACACGTCGCAGGACACACTAAGTAGTTGCCATACCCACATTTATGCATGTCAAATTAACTGTAACTACAGCTTGTAATAGAATCAGGCTGACGGGCTGGCGGGCTGAGGGAGTGAGGGAGCGGAGAGCCCTGTTGTTGCCGAGCCATAAATCTTAGATGCGACCACACAGAATCAGCGAGCAGTAACTAATGATGTTCATAATCAGAGGCGCGTGTAAAAGGATAATGGCAAAATGCTGATTAACAGCGGGGCTGGATACGTGCGGCAGGACTGGGCTGGGCTGGGCTGGGCTGGGCAGGAGCGTGGGCCGATTCTGCCTGCTGTGCGTGGCTAGCAAGCGGTGCGGCGCTGCAAGCCGCAGGAACTAGCCACAACTTCATTAAACGCACTTGCTGGAGCCGCAGCAGAGAGAGAGGGCGAGGGGAGGTGAGCGTTAGAGTGAAAAAAGAGTATGTGTGTATGTGGGGAGGGGGGCGGAAGTGTTAGCAGTAGACGCCATTAATTCAGCTGAAATAAACAAACAAAATCAACAAAGTAACAGTTAATCGCAAACAGCCGGGGCGGAGCTGAACGAGCGAACGAAGCGGCGAGAGTCGGACTCCGATTCTAGGGCCCGGCACCAGCACTTGTGTGAACAGGACACGCTTAAGCGCTGCTCGCTTATAATTGGAGCATAAAGTGAAGATGTAAGAAAACCCTCGGGCCGTAAAAGCGCAATGCAGAAAGCGCGCCATGAAAATGAATCGAGTCGAGCCGAAGGCCGGAAGCAGCCATGGACGGGTATGCGGCATCACAGCAGAGATACATTTACAAGTTGTTGGCTGACTGGCCTCGTTTATTGCAGACCCGCTCACTCACACACACACACGCATAGAGCCATTCGCACATTCATGCGGCAATGGGAAAACCCGGTCGCACATAAATAAAAAGCCGAGGTTTTCCACCGAAATCCTTAGCCGAGAGTGCCGCGTAGTGCTAATTTATGGCAAAAATACAAGGCACTTGCACATGCACATGCCTAGGCTCAAGTGGTAGTCCCCTATGCCCGACATGTCATGAATTTCAAGTGATTCTGTTGTGTAAAAGCCGAGAATACTTTCTTTTCTTTCTGTCGTAATTTCTTCTTTATACGCTGGCTATTCCATTGTCTTAGATCATTCGATTTAACAGAGAAGCTCTCATCTATAAATAACAGTTCTGGCCTATTCTTAATATTTACAACTTTCTCTCGATAGAGGAGAAGAAGAAGAACTCCCTATCTCCGCACATCTGGACTATTATAACAATTATTGAGTATAATTGATGGAACTTTAAGCTCAACTAGAGATGCCTTTAAGCCATCGACTCAATGCGAAAGGCTTTCCAAATTGTTTAATAAAATCAACAGAATATTTTCGAAAATATTTGAAGAATTATCTGGCGCCTGGGCAAACGTGAAACCATTTAAATGCCGAATTCAGAATATTAGACCCGCACGTTCTGCCCCTCAGAAGCCTTTCGATTGCGAGCAGCGTTTAATTCGGCCCACTTCAAAATATGCAACTATCGAGCCAGACCTGAAGCCAGCTTGACCCTCATGGCAAACGGACTCGACTTACACACACACACACACACATGGGGAGAGGTCAGTATTTGTGGCTTTCTATTAGAAATGAGTGCGCTTCATACAAATGGAGCTACTCCAGCCCCCACACAAAGCGGCTCGCCCAACTGTTTCGCATTTGCGTGCATGTGTGTGGCCATGCAATTCCATACAAGGATTGCCTTTGTGTGAGTGTGAGTGTGAGTGTGAGTGCGCCCCAACCCGTCGGCAGAACAAACAATTTTATGGCTTTGGCTATTATTTTTTTGCCATAAATATTTATTAGATATTTGTGTTTGTTCATTTTATTTCGTTTTCCCCCTCTTGGCCCGGCATTTTTGGTCAAATTGTTATCAAGAAATAAATAGGCTTGTTGCCGGAGCAACGGGGCATGGAACGCTTTAATTCAGGAGATTAAGTGAGATTCAAAAAAAGAGCCAAGTGGAATGGGTAAGAGGGAATTTATCTCCCAAGGACAAGGACATATCTATATGATGAATCGCAAATGGCAACCGGGCCAGGAACCGAATAGACCCCTTCCCATTGCTTCACGCAATTATCGAGCGCAAACGTCCCGCTCAATTAGCCAAGCGGAACA
This sequence comes from Drosophila nannoptera, assembly GCA_020883555.1. Lineage (NCBI taxonomy): Eukaryota > Metazoa > Arthropoda > Insecta > Diptera > Drosophilidae > Drosophila > Drosophila nannoptera. The sequence continues at coordinate 405,104 of JABVZY010000051.1, read as the reverse complement.
CGGAATTTCGCTGAGTCATTCCAATTGGGGGCGCATGGAGGTCCGATGCGGGTCACTCAAATTATTGAAGAAGGGTGCCGAACGCCCACAAATACCCAATGAGGCAAAACTTTCCTCGCACTGTAATGAAATTACGCCGAAAGTATGAGAAGGGTCAATAACACTTCGCGTTTATCGAGTTGCCTAACCTGCAGAGAGTTTTTAATTATTTGCAAACAAAGGCACCCGAAAGTCTTCCAATTAACGCTCTGGCCACAAAGTCGACGCCTCACAAAGCGTGGGAAAAGAATGGCCGATAAGGGGTGAGCAGAGAGGGAGAGGTGGAGAGGGGGAGACGGGAGAGATGTAAGGCTTCTGAAAAATGAGCAAATCACAATGAATAAATGTCACACCGGAAGCGACGGAAATCTGAGCAAGTTTCCCATAATGCACAACATTTCCGTCAAACTGCCAAAAAGTGGCAACGACCATTACAATGTGACCAGAGCCGCGACAACAATGGCAACACCAGCTGACGAGACGCGGGGCAGCAAGGGGTTAAGGCTGGCGCGCCTAATGGAAAACGCCGTTCGGCATAATAAACTTTCAGTGTTCGCTGGAGAGAGCAGAAGAAAGCGGTCACAGGGCAGAGGGCAGAGGGCAGAGGGCAGAGGGCGGACCGCAAAGGGTTGGTGGGTGAGGGGTGGCGGACAGCGGACAGCGGAGTGTTGACTTTGTTAATAAGTTCCGTAATAAGTTTTGCAAGAGAAGACCAGAGCACAGGATCAGAATAAGCCGCAACAGCATAAATAACACAAGAAACGCTTTATAAAAAACCCGTATCTCAGTGCCATCCGAAAACGGCGCAAAAGTGGAAAGCCCAAGTCGGAAAAGTTTGCCATGCACCTCGAAAAAAACAAGGAGAAAAGTGTAACTGTAAATGGACATAATTTATTATGTCCCAAAAAGGGATGCAGTAGAAGAATCTGATGCGGTTCTTAAGTTTATTTATTTTTGGTTCTGCGAGAAAATTTAATTTTCGTGCAATATATTTAATAAGTATTTAATTGCACGAGTTTAGATTAATTAAAATATACTACAACAGCTGAAAAGGATATTGCATCAGTTCGAAAGGGGGACTTTAAGAGCTTTAAGCGCCATCCTGGGAGAGATTTTTATTTTGCATTTAATAAAGCTTGAAAAACGGACCTGCAATAAACGGGACCTGCCGAACTCAAAGGAGAAAACTGCACATTCTGAGGCTCCGTTAAAAAGGAGCTGCAAGCGGAGCAAAAAATCTCGAAAGCAATAAAGTTCCTGCGACTGTTGCGGACGCACAAAAGGCAGAAGGACAGCCAAGGCTTGTCTCGAGCCAAACTAATGCAGAAATGTATAAACAAAAAAAAAAAAATAAAATAAAAAGGAAGATGATTAATTTACGCACCCAACTGTCCATCCGTCTGGCCCGTGATGTCCCTCACAATGGCCCCCCGAAACTTAATTTGATTAACTCGCAGTGCGCTCTATCCGCCATTGTCCTTCCGGCTGCGGCTCATCAGCAATGCCAAAGTTTCGACTGCCTTTGATAATGATGTGGTTGGCCGTCATCGGCGGACACTTGGCAATAAAAATCCGAGCGGAGCCACTCGAATACCCTTACCCCGAGCCGAGTCGCAACAATTCGACATTTTCACAATTTAATGCGAGGACGATTTTTTTTTTCTCTCTCGTACAATTTAAGTCCTTGCGAAAGAAGAAATAAAATTTTAAAGGCAGTAAAAAACGCGGAGAGACGACCCTCTCCAGCTGGACGGCCCTGGCAGCAGAGTATTCGACTGCGCCTTAGTCTAAATGGCCGGGGCGTGGCAGGGGCGTGCGTAAATCTATATTAGTCTACTGAAGCTGTGTTCGATAAACGTTGTGGCAGCCGGCTAAAACGAATTGAATGTCAATTTCGCCGAAATTAATTAATTGCTATAAACTTTGCGACAGTCCACAAGCCGCATTGTGAGAAAGTTGGCGAGAGAGCAGATCGTTGGGCGCCCAGTGATTACAATGCGAATGGGACATATGCCTGCCTCCTATCTTAATTACCAAGTTCAGATATAATTAAGGCCTGGGATAGTAGTAGAAGCGGAAGAGATTATTAAAGGCAAAGGGAATTGGCCAGCCATTCAGGTATGTCCTTACTTTCTTGCCGCCTCCAAATTATATTTATATATATCATAAATAGGCGCTCCTCTCTCGCTCCCTCTCTCTCCCTCTCCCTCTCTCTCTCTCTGTTATTGCTCGCAAAATGATTCTAGGCCCATCTAATAGGACTGTCCCCTCTTCTTTCTCACATCTAAAATACGCGTTCAACAATATCGTAAATAGTCGCAGCTATTAGAGGCGCTCTCCTCCACATACCCCCCTCCCCACTCTCTCCTGTTCGCATATTACTGCCTGCAGGTAGCCATAAATCTAGTTCCAGCCACGTTTCGGCCAGATGTGCCCACCGATAGAATTCGCTTGGCTTCGCAGCTTAGCATTTGTGGCTCGCAATATATTAATTGGCTCAGATAAGGTGTGTGGATAAAGATACAGGCACAGATACCGAGGCGGATGCAAATGCAGATGCGAATGCAAATGCCCCCCTCTCTCTCTCTCGCTCTCTCTCCCTCTCTCCATATGGAAATGGAAGGCAGCAGCTGTACAAAGTAGACAACCAATTTGCAATCTGTTATGAAAAATGTCAACAAATGTGAAAGCGTTTGATATTTATGCGCAATTCCAGCTCCACACAGGAGCCACGCCCACGCCCCCACACAGAGCCTGGCCGCACCTGGCTGGGCGGAGAGTCACGTGTATTCTTTGGCCGCTTGCTATTTGCATGCGCCAGTCGAGAGTCAATGCGATTGCCCCCCGCATGCCCCTGCATGTCTGCATGTCTGCATGTGTGCATGTGTGCATGTGCGGCTAACAGTTTAAGTGTTTGCCATGTGGCCATTGCCATCGCTTTTTATGCAGTTGCCTGCAGTAAATGTGGTCCATATGTGGCTCAGCCGGCGGGCCCTCCACCTCCATCCCGCCGGCCCCTCTGTAGACTCCGTTCCTTGCACGGTAATTGATTATCAAATTCAGCGCTGCGGACGGCGGCCACAAAGCCATTCTGCATGTCCTGGCTTACACACACACACACGTGCACACTCACAGTCCTTGATCCTGCTAAAGGACGGCTGCTGCTGATTTTTATGTGAATATTTTTTGCTATTTCCCCACCCCCCTTACACTTGGCCTCTTTTGGCAACTCGCCCTACCCGAAAGGGGCGTGGCGGGTACGCAAAGTAGCAAACATATTTCTAATGTGCAAAAATCTGTGAAATTCGTGCAATGTCGCTTTGATTACATTCCGCCAACATATTTTATTGTGTCTGCCCGCCAGATTCCTCTGGCTTTAATGACGAATTTGCGAAATAAAAATCAAGCAAATTTCTTCCGACCGTTCCAGGAATTCGAAATAGACACATTACAAAGGACGAACTGGTAGCCCGATTTGCTCAGCAGCTAGTTGGACAAATAGGACAATTCATATTAAAAAAAAAAATCCAAAACCAATGTCGACTTGGAGTCGTTTGATCTCGAGGGGAAGCCAAACGATGAAACTTCTAAGGATTCGTAGGGAGCTTTTCGAATGCGGCCCGGCCTTTATTGCTCGAACAAACCCGTTATTGTTATCAATTTTAATTAATTAAAATGAAATTTGGCTGCGGTATCAAATTGTACATTTTGCAATCAATTGAAATTCAATTAAAATGCGATGCCAGTTGGTACAACGATGCTTTGTTGTTGTTGTTGTTGTTGCTGCTGTGGGCAGCATACAAACACTAATGCCGAAAGCGTTCCGCTTAGGGGCAAGGGTTAAGTGTGCTTTGCTATGGGTGTGCGTGTGTGTGTGTGTGTGTGTGCAGCCTAATGGCTTTTACACCCACACAATGCAGCGAAATCCATTAGGTTCAATTAAATTTATTCATCAATTAAAAACAAAGGCTAAACAACAACAAAGCAACACGAAAAAATAAACTCAACTGAACTTAAATTGATTACGAACGGAAACGGAAATGCGTGCGCGCCATTCACGCGGCCTCCCCCTCCCCCCTCCGCTTGCCGAACACCCAACGACTGCCCCTTGCCAGCTAGCTGCATTGTGAACAAATAAGTTAATGTTATGCCACAAATCCTTCACGCTCTCAACCCACTCCCGACCCGCTCCCCCCCTGCCCGCTCATAATAAATTCGGTTATGGCTGAAATTATTCAAGGGAAACGCTTGAATGAATCAATTTGACAGCGAGATCCAAGACAAGGCGACCGTGCCGACGTCGGAGCCCGTCACGCCGTGACCTTGAGCGGCATCGAACCCGACTCGACGCCTGTCCTGCGGAAAATTTTTATTGTGTGCCACGCCCGCTCATCAGCACTCCAAGTGCCCGCCTGGCATTGCACGAGATTGTGTTCATCAATTAGTTATAAATCACCCGCATTTGGCCCTGGCTGAGAACCCCTTCCAGACGGCCCGAGCGCCAGAATCCACAGCTTTAAGCGGAGCTGTCTGTGTGTGTGTGTGTGTGTGAGTGTGAAGAAGGGGTGTGTGAGTATGTGTGCCTAAGCTGTAATAAATTGCAATAATCATTTATTGACACAATGCGGTTCTATGGACAGCCACAGTGCGTATGTGTAATTTGTGAGATTATGGATGGATTATGTTTAAGCACATACATTTTATGGATAAATGCAATTTTCTCAACACTCGAATACTATAAAAAGCGATTAAATTAATTCGCAAGCATCGGAACAGCTGACTGAACCCAAATTGAATATATGAATCAACCGCGCTCGAGGTTCCCTTTGGAAAACATATTAGGAAATATTCAATTAATGGCAGTTCAATCAATTCATTAATAATAATAAAATTATAATGAAAAATTATGCAAAGGATCGCTGAACCGTTAGCCTAGACTTTTTTCATCTATACATAGATTTAAAGAGATCTGTATGGAGATTCAATTAAGGATTCCATGAGAGCGTTCTCCAGCTTCCTTTCCCAGCGCTGGGCGAGGCAAGCTGAATAATCAGGACATGATTATTTGTATAAGTCATTTGGCTGACAGCGCGTCAGACTGCCTTTAAGCCTGCTTTCCGCATTTGTTTGTGTCCAGTTTTGTTATGTAATTACACGGCCAGCGAGGAACGGAAGCGGAAACGGGCAAAAGGCCAGCTCTCCAGGCTTGTACGGCCAACTGTTACAACTGTTTATGCTGGCGCTAGGCAAACAGTCCGAATAGCTGCACACGTAAACACACACACACACACACACACACCCCCACAGACAAACTGTCGCTCTCTTTGACAGCTGACCACCATCATCATCATCGCCGAGAGGAGGAGAGCCCCCCTCTAATTTGCCCGCTCCGCCAGTGAAAATGTCAACAGCAAACTGTGCAATTGCATTTCCCAATCCCGAGCAGCTGCAACTTCAACCGAAAGTGCAACAAAAACTGCAGCTAAACAGTTGCCGCAATCGCCGGCCAGCAAGTTAAATACACTCGCTTTTCGCCACGCTCCGTTCGGGCTCAACTCGCAAACTATTCTGCAAATATGCACAGTCCTGGACCTGGTATATATAGGGTAGAGACTCGAGGAAATTAAGAAGACTCATAAATTAAGCAATAAACAGCATTATCTCTGCTGCAGCATGAACTGTATTCAACTGTATTCAACTCGCTTTAATTGGAATCATAGGAAGTGGAAAATGATTTGCATCAAATGCCTCGGCTCTGATTCAATTATCCTTGCGTAGACATTCATTTCGAGGCCAAATAAGTTCACAATGTCTAATCAATTTGCTCGGCAATTTCACATGGATTAATTACAGACCATTTGTGCAATGGGCCGGAACGCAGCCCCACCGCAGTATTTAAATGCGAGTCGGACTCAAAGACAGGCGAGAGCTCATCCCAATTGAATAAAATTATTATTATATTTTTAATGAGAGCAATTATTAATTGAAGTCCAATGCTCAAACGAGCTCAAAGAGGGGCAGCCGAGAGAGAGAGGGGGGAGGCAGAGCGATGTAAAAATAAACATTCCGAGAATGAACAATTGGGCAAGTCGAGAATGTCATGCCACTAATTTTATAACGCAAGCCGCAGGACACGTGGCGCAGCACAAGTCAAGGACTCCCCACACACGCACACACACACACAGCTGTCGGCCTTTGCGGTTCTGTCTCTGTCAGCTGGGCATCCGTCCGATTGGAGCTGCCTATCGAAGGCCCGATTTCCACAGGCTTGTCTTAGGCCAGAGCTGAAGGATCCTCGCCTTTAATTACTCGAACAACTGGCCGCTCGGCCTGCAAATTTAATGTAATTTTGCGTTTTAGTTGCCGCTTGCTTGAATTTCAAACCCGTCTCAGCCAGCGGCAGTTGGCTGTAATTTTATTACAGGCTTCTCTGTTCATAAATATTAAATGCCTGCTGGGCATGCAAACTGTGAATAAAGTCGGCTTCACATAGATGCCAAGATACATGCGGACCGTAGATGCGACCATGTTTGCCAGTGAAAATGATTATGTTCATGGCCCTGCCTCGATGCTGTGGGTGGGCGGTGGTGCGGTGGGGCGGTGGGTTAATGAGTGCCACTTATTTGCTCCCCGAGACCCCTGGGGTCATCAAGCCGACCAATAACAATGCAAATGGCCCTCTGTAAACACATAAGTGTATGGCTCAGGAGCAGCCACCCCCAGCTGCCCCTCAGCTGGCCGCAGCTCCATAAACGTGCACTTTAATTGATATTGCGAGTGTCATTCAAAAGTGCTGAGCGTGCCAGCTGAATAGCTGAATAATCGCTAACCGAGCACGAGATCGTAAAAACTGTCCCCCAGTCCCGAAATTAATTGTAATGGAGCGCAGTTTATGAACTCGAACTTCCATTTAGACTATTTACACAGCCCTCATGTCCAGGCTCATATGATAGATGGGATTGGGATGCAGAGGACAGTAAATTGCTGCCGACGTGAGAAGCTCGAGCAGACGACGCCGGCTGGCTTTAGCCTCGCCAAGAACAATGTGGAGCAATTGGAGTCGAATTGCGGCGCAGACCCGGAATTGCTGCCTAATAAACACATAATCAAGCTTCGTTTGCTGCGCCGACACGGAATTGCATTAGCACAGAGGTGAGCCAGGTGAGCCACCGCACACGCGGGGGGGTGGCAGCCGGCAGCACGGCTTACAAACTTGTCGACAAACGCAAATTGCTCGGCCGCCCTGCCACGCCCCCACCCCTCCCGCCGCAGTTCAAAGGCAACATAATTCGGTGACAGTTTAGTTTATGGCCCGTGGCAGACTAAGGCGTATCTGCATTACATCTCCATGCCTGACCCACAGCACACGTCT